>NTHP01000273.1:155566-186027 GCA_003416845.1 Oplegnathus fasciatus
CTACCAGCACCTACCAGCACCTGACTGCCTACTTGCCTACTTGCCTGTATCATCTTTTACAATAAATCACTGAACTGCTTCAGCTCTGCCCGCTCTTGTCTGCTGCCTCACTCTCATCCGTCATGACAGAATGAACTGGCCAATTATGGACCCAGCGGATGAGTCATGTTCTGTAAAGAAAGTGGAGGAGGCACTCCAGCTTATTTCGTGCCTCGTGAACCAATGCCAAGACAGCGACACTGAACACAAGGAGGCATCTCTGTTGCTGGCACTGATGGGATTCTCCCTCAAGCCTGGGCTTGCGAAGCAATTACCTGGAGTGGCAGAGAAGTTAACCATCACTCTAGCTTATCTCTGGCCTGCTAGCCTTCAGTCTGCAATTCGGCCTCTTAGCCTCCAACCTGCTAGCTTCCAGTCTGCACCTCGGCCTGCTAGCCACCAGCCTTCACCTCACCCTAAATCCCTGCCTACTTGCTTCCAGCCCGCTAGCTTCCACCGTGCTACCATGCAGTTTGCCATGTGGTCAGTCCTAAACTCCAGCCGCTAGCCCCCTGTTCTGCACTCCAACCGCTGACACACTGCTCGGCACTCCTGTCACAGGCCTTCAGGCCTGCACTCCTGTCGCAGACCTGCAGTCCTGCTGTCCAGTCGCAGACCTGCTGTTCAGTTGCCGAACCGGCATCCAGAGGGGATCCGCAGGTAACAAAATGTGTTTACCTAAAGGGCTGCTGCTAATAAATTGCGGTGTATAAAAGGTTAACAGAAGTGGTGAAAGTTGGGTTTGATATTGTACATGTTTTAAAGTGTACATGTGAACTTATTTTGTAGGAAAATGCATGAGTTAAACGTACAGTATGTTTCTGTTAGTTGTAATAGCCCATTCTGTGTAGGGGTCAGGTTGTTTGTGTGTTGGGCTGAAGAGAGTCTAAATATGTTTAAGTTGCAGGTGAAATAACAAGCACTGGTGACAGGGTTCTACTTCAACCCTCTCAGAAAGGGAACACAGGCGTAGTTGCAGATATAAGGTGGGTTTTTATCTATGCACATTTTCAATTTGTGCATAAAAAAACCTGAGGGGAAAAAAGTTTTTACACAAACTTTCCAAACTGAGGTGGAAAAGTTGGTTTTTTCAATAGAAGCAAAATGCAACAAAGTACAATGGAAACAGACTCAGCAAATTAATCATTATTTGAACCATGTGACATGGAACTTCCACTGAAGAGACGAAAAATAGTGGCAGATGAAAACTTCAGCTCTGTGTGGAATCGCTCCACACAGAGCGTTCCTCAATGTAACGTTCCTCAAAATAATACATGAAACAAACATAAATGACACATTTTCATCATGTTTTCTACATTGTTTTTCACTGGCGCTCTTTGGATTACGTTATCTTGTTGCACCTGACTCTCTTCTTTTGCAATTGTTTAATGGCACCTGACAGGAAAATGAGTGCCACTAGCTGTTTATCTTGACAAACCAATGTTTTGGTCACAATAAAAGGCCACTCTAAAATGAGCAGTTTTATTACACAACACAATACCACAGATGTTGCAGGTATTGAGGGAACATGCAATTGGCATGCTGACTGCAGGAATGTCCACCAGAGCTGTTGGCCGTGAACTGAATGTTCATTTCACTACCATAAGCCGTCTCCAATGTTGTTTCCGAGAATTTGGCAGTACATCCAACCGACCTCACAACCGCGGACCATGTGTAACCACACTAGCCCAGGACCTCCACATCCTGCTTCTTCACCTGCAAGATTGTCTGAGACTGCATACTCACCAGACATGTCACCCATTGAGCATGTTTTGGATGCTCTGGATTGGCGTGTACGACAGCGTGTTCCAATTCCTGCCAATATCCAGCAACTTTGCACTGCCTTTGAACAGGAGTGGGCCGACATTCCACAGGCCACAATCAACAATCTGATCAACTCTATGCGAAGGAGATGTGTCGCACTGCATGAGGTAAATAGTGGTCACACCAGATACTGACATTTCTGACCCCCTGTTGTTGTTGTTGTTGTTGGTGGAGGTATCTGTGACCAAAAAATGCGGATCTGTAGCCCTAGTCATGTGAAATTCATAATTCAGTGCCAAATAAATGTCTTTTTTCAAGATAAAACTGCACATTTTATAAGGGCTTTTTATTGTGACCTGTGCTCACTAACACGGATTTAATCAAATTTGTAAACAAAATTTGAGATAAATATACCTATTGTGTGTTGTGGTTATATTTTTGTTCAGTGTACAGTGATTGTTTATTGGACTCTGAGCGCTGCCAAAAGGCAGAAGACCTACACACCGTACTGTGCCTGAACACATGCTGTGTAGTCACTGATGGAAGGCTGAAGCTGTTGCTTTGCAACTGACGTGCTGCTTTCACTACGTAGCCTGTGTAGACGTGTCAAGAGTGGATGTAATCCTGGTTCTGCCTTCAATACATCATATTGTTCTTGTCTGAGTTATTAACTTGGTTGTAAGAGCTTTCCTCTGCTTGTTACTCTTCACCCCAGACTTTAACTAAGTTGTAATCAGCTCCTTCACAGTAACCAGAGCAAACCATCAGGAATGTTAATGTCCCGATGTATATCCTCCCTCGTGGCGTCTCCTCGGCCACATGTGACACAAACTGCGGTCATACAGAAGAATCGACAGGAAGAGAAAAAAAGAGAGAATGTGTAAAAAAGGAAGTAGGAGCATCTTAGAACGAGGTGTAATTGCATGTTTGCTTGGCAGTGGCAGAGCTACATGCTTGTTTAGTGGTGGGAGGGTTTAAATGTGTGTGTATCTCTGTGTGTCTATACCGTATGTGCCCTGTGAGTGTCTGTATGTTGCGTATGCCTGCGTGTGGGCAGTTCTGTGGGCAGAAGCAGTTGGTTTCTTTTATATCAAACCAACGGATATGCACAATGACCCTGTAACATGCATGCACTTATCAAACTGTAAACCTTGGGTAGGGATGGTTGTATATCCTCAGGAGTGTGGGAAACTCTGCAGTCCAGAGTGCTTGACTGGTTTCTGTATATTTACTTGGGCTTTAAATGCTAAACAGCCCAACACTCCATCCCACATCTCACAGCTTGGCTGCGCACATTGTCACCAGCTGCGATGCACTGAACTATAACACTAAACAGGGTCACTTTCTCTTTCTGCTTTCGGTCAAATGATTTTTCAGGATTAGTAGATATCATACAGAAGAGTACTTAACTTAAAGGCTTTTAAAATAACTTTCCCTTTTGAGCAAAGATCCTTTCCCTGGGGATTCCTTTCTCTTAAAGAGAGGATTTGTTCCCTCTGTGACAGCGTTAGAGTAATGAATAGCTCCCACAGAAAGCCACTGTGTTGAATAATTGACTGTAAACACTCAGAGAATGTTAATTAAGCTTCTCACACAAATAAACAGATTCAGTGGGTAATTTTGTGCTCTGGGGACAGGGAAACTTCATGTAGCTCAGTATGTGTAAATCTGCAACTTCAACTAAAACTTGTTGAAAGCAAACCAGGCCTTTGCGCTTCCATCAGTGTTGACTGCATAGTGGTCTGTTGAGCATTCACAGGCTGAATAATGGCTGCAGCATTTTTGCAAGAAGTTGTCAATTTCACTGAGAATAAAGGAAGGGCAGATCAATGTTAGTAACACAGACAAATTACATTTGCTGCATTATGTTGATATTCTGAACACATGAAGTAAAATAAGTTAAAGTATAAAATCAAGATTGTCGCCCCTAACCGCTGCAGTGTTTATTACACCCCACAATACTTAAACCTTGAAAGGAATGAGCAAAATATGTAAGGTGTGTCCAGACTGGACATGAAGTGAATTTCAGAGACAATGCAAAGTTCGCTGCATGAGTTGAAAATGTTTCAACTTGAGGGAAAAATTCACTCTTATTTCAAGAATCTTCATAAATGCATAGGGACGTGAGGAAAAAGGAGAGAGACTGGAAGAAAGTAACAGAAAGAACTATAGACTCTGATTATTTTCAGAACTCACCAGGATTTAAAGTGTCACACGAATACACACATAGTCTCACTCCAGACGTGGCTGGTGTGTACATTGCTTGCTAGCTACAGGTAGAAGCTGGGGTACGCTTGAACTGAAATTGTGCATACAACATGTCGTTTGACCCCGGCAAAGGGATTTATAACTGTTCTGAAAGCGGGGCGAGACTTGATTAGACTTGATGGGGATAATAGTGCACACTTTTAGACAGTCTTTCCTCAGAGGTATTTATGGTGTTGCACTCAGTTGTTCACACAAAAAGTGACTTTGACTGAAGTAATTGTATGAAGAGGAAAAAAAAGCTGGAGAGCTGGAGACAGAAGGTCAAACCCTGTCTACTTTAATACCTCCAACCACCTGACCAGTGGTTGTGGACTTCATAGTTCGATACTTCATTCAGACTGACACAGTGATATGTCAAACCTGCATTAGGGGTCTATCTGAATGGGTCAAGGCATGTCAGCCGATCCTCCTTCACATCCCTCCAGGTTTGTAATTAATGTGTTTAGCAAGTTTTATTACAATCTACTGTACGGTATCTTAATTGACACTTTGGCCCGAGGGTGGCAACAGAACAAAGCTCAGTAAATGTCCATAATGGAAATGCCTCATCCTCTGGGGAACAGGAATGTGCTTGATACATTTTAATAACAGCTGCCCATTGTCTTTTGATATTTCTTGTGACAGAGTTAACATTTTGGACTGGCCATGACAACTGAGGAAAAATAAGAGATTAACCATAATTATAAGAAAATGTACTCTGGGAACCATGAATAACCATAGCAAATCTCAGATCAATCTGGCCAGCAGATATTGCGCCCTCCTGATGCAACAAAGGACTAATTTATATGAGTGATGTGGAGAATTGAGCAGTTTTAAATACAGTTGTTCCGATACTGATACCAGTCTTGGAAATGCCTCCGATACAGCCTAAAATGCGGGATCGGGTATCGGCAAGTATGCCAGTCTATGCACCGATCTGATACCATAATTTATTAGCCCCAACAAAAAATCTACTTGTTTCACCGGGAATCAGTTCTTCTTTGCCGTTCCACAACAGTAACCTACACAGCAAGCTGTGCTGTGCTGCCACCATGGATGTATTGTGGCTGCCACTGGCAACTACTGTTTTAGAGTAAAACGGTGATGTGTAAAGCCTCGGACGTACTTTCTGCAGACAGTTGCGGGCTTGCAGATGGGCACACAGTTCCATTCATACTACAATTGAGGTAGCTACCTTGCTAAGTAGTGGCTAGCTTGTATTGATTGTGGCCACTTGTCTTGTATTCTTTCACAGACAAATTATATAAACTAGTGCAGTGCCCGCTGAAAACGTGCCCACAGGCCGTCCAGGAGGAGACAACCAAGAGAGATGTGTCAAAAAATCTTCTCCATACATAACTGTTATTTATTCCTAGATTTATTTATTCATGTTCTTTTTCAGTTATGACTGACTGTCAAACTAGATAATAAAAAAAGCTCTATGGCATTCATTCTCTGTATGTATTTGTTCATGTTTTACAAAGGGTTTAACCTGAGCCAGGCCATACAACAATGATAGCAATCATATCACATCCATACAGGGTTAGTAGTATACAATAATAATAATAATATGTTTGTTTGTTTTTATCACACTGGTATCGGAACATCTCTAGTTTTAAAGGCTTGCACCTACAGGTTAAAGGAAAGTTGTGGTTTATAACAACTAGGGCCCTTTGTCTATAGTTTTGTCCATAATTTCTATCAATTATGAAGACATTGTACTCACCAAAGTTATTGCTGAGCCCTGGGAACACAGTGATGTCACTACAACAAAGTCTGATGGGGCAAAAAACACAAGCAGTCAGAAGATCAGACAGGTGGGAAGCCACAAGCCAAAAGTCTATCCAGATTATCTAAACCACTTTATTTGGAGGAAAAACACTAAGTACGGTGGGTCAAAGTTGAACTAGGAAGTCATGCTGTAAACTGCATGGATGTATCAATACGGCTGGATCAAGCCAGTAGCAGCACTGGGCTGTGAGGAGGATCGGCTGTAAAAATGGTGAATACATTTTTGTGAGTGTCACAAACCTCTTGAAATCCCTCTTTATTATCAGAATTAGTTCCATTAGGTCCAATAAAATTTGGAAAGTCCAGAGTGTATGTCCAGTCTAGTATGTTCTATTCATGTGTGCTGGGAGCCAACTGGAAGTCAGCCGGATTGGCCAGAGGAAATCTCGAACACATGCCCTCAACCAGCGCAGCTGCAGATGGACTCTTCACCCAGTGACCAAATTTCATAGGAATGAATGGGGTGCCATCTTTGAACGCGGTGTCCAGATCTTCTTAATTCATCCATGGGCTGGACATATCAAGGCCTTGGTGACTGTCTGTTGCAGTACTGCAACAAAAAATCCCTGTATGCCCAAACAGAAATAGATAAAAAAGAGACTTATTTGTTGTTAATTTTTAAACTATGAATGAATTTAATGTATCATCGCTGGCTGTTACATCTAAATAAAATCTAACATTAACACTATTACAATCAATTTAGCTAATTTAAAAGGGGCTATATGAAGTTTGTATCTGGTTCAGCTTTTTAACGAACTGCACCAAGTACGTATAACCGCAAAAGTAGCTAATTTAGGCTATCTATGACTACAAGGCGAGCAGTAGGGGTAGCCATCTTGGAATGATGTGTGAACACTCAAGTCAGAATAAGGTTTCCGTGCTCTTTCTATTCTGCCCACATTCAGTGAATGCAGCATCATTTGCGTGTGCAGTAGGCTGTATGACACAAAGACAATCAGGAAGAGACAAAACTTTTTTGGTGTGTGTGCTGGATGAGAAACTGTCATTGGGATGACTGGGCACCATCTTGCAGTTTTAAATGAATGTTTACGACAGTTCATTTGATAATCCAAATACGTTTGTCTAATTTGGGGGCTTGTTTCCAACCTGTCTCATCGTCCGACTGGTCGTGTTTCTTGACCCATCTTTTTGGGATGTCATTTTAGTGATAGGAATGATGGTCAAAATTACAAAAATAAGACCTACATTCAAATAAATGGGAATTATATTACAAAAGTGAGCAGTAAATGACCATCCAAATACACACATTCACAGTATTCTTATGAGCTATTCAAATACAGTTAGCCAAGCCTTTACTATTCCATTTAAACAACAATAGAACAAACAACAACAAAATTTCTCAATGGTAATAAATGAACCAGCTGCCTGTGCATGTTGCAGATAGCAAATGATCACCATTGCTCTGGTATGTTTGGTTTCTGTGTTGCATCACTCTGCTTGGGTTCAGGCTCATTCAGAGGAGATTTCAGCTTGTCTTCGAGAAGCTTACTCTCTGCTTGTAAGTAATCCTCTCCCTCACACTCTATGTGAATGTTTGTGTGTTCGTGTGTGGTCTCTCAGAACCAGGGTTTGACAAAAATAGTGTCCAGCAGAGGGCCTTCTTTTATCATCTTTAACGTAGGGAGTTACTAAGTACAGAGGTCAAGGCAGTGCACAATAAAGTTCTTCTGTACACACCAACACCACACACACACACACACACACAAAATGAAAGGTTTTAAGAAATCTGCCTCTCCACCCACATGACCCATGACCACATTGCATCTTCAGAGCAACTTCTGACGAGGTGCAATTGTAGAATGAACTAGTAACTTAGGGCTGCCCCAACCTATTGGTTGTTGCTTTACTAAGTAAATTTGAATTTATTCCAGTTTTTTTGGAAATTAGCCATTACTAATCACATTTCTGGCATATTCACAAATGTGCTGTGGTCTCTAATAATGATCTCTAAAGAGAGAATTCTTTGTAATTGGCCTGTCATGATTGTGCAAACACAATGCTGGATGCCAAATCAATACAGAGTAAAACATGCCAAAAGTTGGGTGAGCATTGCTATGAAAGCCCAGTATTCATGTTTTTTGAGCCCAGAAAAAAAAGATATATATATATATATATATACATATATATATATATATATATATATATATATATATACATAATTTTGACATTAAAAAACATGCTAAAGCTGATATTTGTGTTGATATCTTTTTTAAAGATATTTTTTGGGCATTTTGACAGAGTGAGAGTGATGAGGAAGACAGGAAATGTGGGAAGAGGGAGGGACAATGACATGCAACAAAGGTTGCCAGCACTGTAACCATTCAACTACCAATGCGCTCCTTTGTTTTGATTTCTTATTAGCTCTGGTTCTTGTTTGTAATAACTAAATGTTGACTAGGACACCGAATGTGCTAGGTCCGGCCCTGCCTTCTGGGCCATGTGCAGAGCATACAGTAAGAGACTACAAGCATATATCCAATACATCTCAGATTGCCATCATTAATGCCTTACTTGCATGTCTGAAACGTGGCTCACAGACAGGGAAAATTTCACACTCATCAGAATGGACTGCAGTATTAACTCAGGTACAAGTTGAGGAGGAGGGGTGTGCACTTTTATTAGTGAAAAATATTGCAACCCTGGGCACCAAAAACAAAGGTGTGCACTAACATCTCAGGCTGTATTATCTACCAAGGGAGATTCACCAGATCAAATTATTTGTAGTTTACATTCCCACCTCTGCGGACACCCAGGTGGCTGCTAATAGGCTATTATTTATGAATTCCTGATGCACTATCCTCAACCTGGATGACTAATTAGTATAATGAGTATATTAGTTTAATATTATAGGATTAAATAAACAGTATAATGCTAGTATATTAATATAAGTTCATATAATAGTATACTATATACCACTAGTTTAATATTAATTCACATTTGACAATACAGCAGTTTAAGAAATACATAACCAACATTTATCAATAACCATTCATGCATAACAATGAGTTCAATATTTAGAAAGTCTGCTACAGCACGTCAACCTTTTCTTAATGTCCCGTCCCATCCAGGCTGTGAACCCTGCTTATCTTCTCCCTACTGTCTTCTGTCTGACCGCTTCAGCTGCTAAACCTTAACAGTTGAACTGGTATCAATGGGCTCAATGGGCTGCTCCCAGTGCCTTTAGGCTCACGAGGCTGAGATGACTGACTGGTAACGGTACCAAATAAATAATTAGTTATTTTAAAACATTTGGCTGCATCAGGCTCAAGACTTCAACCTCTTCTCTCTCAGCTTTTCAGCACCACATTAATGTTTTTTCTCTTTTTGTTTGTCCATCTTGCTCCACTCCACTCTTAATCCAAATAACACTTAAAGGGGAAAGGGTGGGGCCCAGGTAAAGTTAGAATAGACTGAACCGAAAGTAATTGGCTGGGGGAGACAAGTTGACAGATGTAATACCCAAATGCAGTGGGCCGGCAGCCCATTGCCCTCAGCCAGTCAGCCACACAACTTGGTTATTTTTATTTAAGCGGGGACTGGGGTTATTTAAAAATATGTATATTTTGCGTTGCATCAGCCCCAATCACTCAAGCAGTCAACCGGGAAAACTCCCAATGACCAGTCTGTCATTGCTCATCGCTGACCAGAGGCATAAACAAGCTACGTGCCTGCTCAGGGCCAACAAAGGGGGTCCAAGCCTAAAAAGGAATGAAAAACAAATAATTCAGGAATTACTTGCACATTTTTGCACATCTTTCATTTCGAATCCAATGTTTTCATTTGACTCAAAACATGTCTGCACAGTTACCAAATCCCTCTGGATTCCAGACAAAGTCTTTTTACTCTACAGTGCTCCTCTCAGAAATACTACCTTTATAACAGTGCTTTAATTTCCTGAGGCCCTAAAGCAGCAGAGTTACCAGACAACTTCAATAAAAACCAACAAATCCCCTGTAGATTTGACTCAAAGCATTTTACCCCCTGAGAAGAGACACACACACACACACACACACACACACACACAGCAACAACAATTGTAGACCTCAGAAAATTCATTGCTTGCAAAAAACAATAAGACATGAATGTATAAGGTAGATATGAGATAAAGTTATAAATCTACGAAAAAGGCGACAGCAGAAAACAAGCCATAACAGCAACTTGATGCTCAGATTAGCAGTATGTGAATGTCAGGTTCTGTGTTTTTATCCACCAGTCTGCAGTCATAAAGCAGGGAACTGTAAAGAATTTGGCAACAAGAAGCAAGGTCACAAGGAAGGAGGGAAGGCAGGAAGGAAGGAAGGAAGGAAGAAACAGATTGGGGTGAACACATATTGTGTGCACACAGTACATACAGTATACACATGCATAAATGCATACAGGTACACATACACAACAACACAGGCACATTAATGCACGCATTATATTACATTATTTAGCTGACGCTTTTATCCAAAGTGACTTACAATAAGTGCATTTGGCCATGAGGATACAACCCAAAAATTGCAAGAATCATGCAAGTACATCAACTTCATCAAATATGTTGAACTGCTTTAAGTGTTACATTTAGAAACAAAAAGAGATGCAGAAAGAGTTGGGTTTTTTATGGGCCAAGGTGCAGTCTGAACAGATGAGTTTTAAGCAGTGCTTGAAGTGGAAAAAGATTAGTGCCAGTACTCCCCTTATTCACAAGTTGCCATGTGTATCGGCTGTTATCAGCAGATCATTAAGTATTATATTTTGAATTTCTATAGTGAATAAAAGATACTAGAGGATATTTCTGATGTTCACAACATAATGTAGGGCCAGATTCTAGTTTATTTTTTCCCAAATTCTGTTTTAATTTTTCTGAATTCTGTGTTTTACGATTTAACCACATTTTGTCACCAGAAGTGTTTAATCATACACTACACCGTATAAGAGTGAAGTAATTGAATATTTTCCCCCCAAAAAATGTCCCCAATTTATGCAAAAGCCTTTCCCCCCCAAGTGTTGTAGAAAAACCAACAGGAGACCATTGATGTGTGAAGTGATTTTGGTGACACTATATTGTATAAGAGTGAACTTATTGAATATTTTTGTAGCATCTCTATTTGGTGTTGCACTTTTTAGACAGTCCCTACGCACTCGTCTCACAGCCGGCCGTACACAGAGACCAATGTTATTTATCCATCTCGGAGGATGGCTTGTTTTGATGAAAATCAGGTTGTAGCTCGTTGTCTACCTTTTTACGGTTGGATTAACAATGTTTCGCTTATGAGTTATTGGTGCAGGAAGTTCGAATCTGTGAATATATTTCCAGCTTGACCGAACTTGTATCCCCGGCGAAATCCCTGGATACTTTTTCTTCTCTCTAAGCTACTTGTAGTGTATCACACAGACGAAGCACCTCTTCATCACCATGAAGCTCTGTTCTGTCATCATCTGACTCTGTTCGTGTTCTGTTTGTGCCCTTTTGGAGCCAGGCCAACATTATTGTAAGGTTAATGTAACATTACTTAGACCAGCCACCGACAGAGAAAAGCAGGCAGGCGAGAATGGGAACAGGTGAGCGTCACATAGTGCCTCCTGGGTAATGCAGTTTATTTAGGGCCATTATGAATCGCCCAGAGAACCTGATATGGAGAGGGCAGAAAAGAGTACCGGCAGCTTATGGGAAGTGCCGGTGCGTAAGAAAAAGTCCTGCTATGCCAAAGAGTAAAATTTAGAAGTGGAAGATGTGTAGAGTTTCTGCTGTCCTGATGTCAATGGGGAGCTCGTTCCATCATTGTGGAGACAGGAGAGCAAACAGTCGTGATTTTGTTGAGCGGTAGCTGGGCCCCCCTTGTAGTGAGGGCGTAGCAAGCTGATTGGCAGTAGCAGAGCAAAGTGGACGGGCTGGGGTGTATGGTTTGACCATTTGTCCTGGATGTAGGATGAGCCTGAGCCATTCGCAGGATGCTAGACAAGTGCCAGTGTCTTGAATTGGATTCAAGCAGACACTGGTAGCCAGTGCAGGGTGTGGAGGAGCGGTGTAGTGTGGGAGAAGTTGGGTAAGTTGAAGACCGGCTGGGCTGCTGCATTCTAGATGAGCTGCAGAGGCCAGATGGCCATGCAGGCCCATCAGCCCGAAGCGAGTTGCAGTAGTCTAGGGGTGAGATGACAAGAGCCTGGACCAGTGCCAGTGACCAGTGTGCTGCCTCCTGGGTGAGGAACAGAGGTATCCTCCTGATGTTGTGGAAAATTAATCTGCAGGAGCAGGTTGTTGCAATGATGTTCGCAGCGAAGGACAGCTGGTCATCCGGTGTTACACCCAGGTTCCTTGCAGTCCGAACTGGGGACACCACTGAGTTCTCAGTACTAATGGAGAGGTCATGGACTAGAGATTCTTTCCCTGGAAGGAAGAGCAGCTTGGTCTTGTTGAGGGTGAGCTTCAGGTGGTGTGCAGACATCCACTGAGAGATGTCATCCAGACTTTCAGAGATTTGTGCTGCCAGCTGGGTTTCTGACTGGAGAAAAGACAGAATTAGTTCTGTGTCATCTGTATAGCAGTGGTAGGAAAAATCATGTGAGTGAAAAACAGAGCCAAGTCACTTGGTGCAAAGAGAAAAGAGGAGGGGACCCAGAACAGAACCCTAAGGGACCCCAGCAGTGAAGCTACAAGATTCAGACACAGATTCTCTCCAAGTTACCCTGTAAGTGTGGTCCTTGATGTTGGATGTGAACAGGGAGAGTGCAGAGCCTGAGACTCACAGTTCTTAGAGGGTAGAGAGGAAGACCTAGTGGTTCGCCTTGTCAAATGCTGCTGAAAGGTCCAGCAGGATAATGACAGGTTGTTCTGGTGGAGACATGCAAAAAGTTGAGTGGAGACAGCACGCTCAAGTGTTTTAGAAAAAAATTTAAGTAGAGAGATTGGTCTGTAATTCTTTCTGTTACCTAGTTTCGGCGCTGTGCGAGCAGCAGCAAGCAACAGTTGCTCTGTCTTTTTCTACTCTTTTCGTAAATTATTCTTACTTATAGTTACGACATCGATGGAGCCATAGTTTACAACAAGGGTCTGTTGTTGTCACTTTGACCGAGCATGTTGGCAAGGGAGTTACCTGAAATCACCAAGGACTTGTGGAAGAGGAGGTACAGGACATGTAAGGCAGGTGTGAAACACAGTTTCTGAGGAAGTGCTGTGGAAGACATCCTGCCTGGTTCCTGTACCTAAGAACAACAACTAAAGACCAGTGGTGCTGGCTTCCCACCTGATGAAGTCCCTGGAGAGACTGGTCCTGTCACACCTATAATCCCTGGTTAATCCATCACTTGACTCCCTTCAGTTTGCCTACCAGCCAAAGGTGGGAGTGTAAGACGCTATCATCTTCCTGCTTCAACGTGCCTATGCTCACCTGGACAGGCCGGGTAGCACTGTTAAAGTCATGTTCTTTGATTTCTCCAGTACATTCAACACCATCCAGCCTGCCCTGCTGGGGAGCAGGCTGCTGGTAGTGCAGGTAGACGCTCCCCTGGTATCCTGGATTGTAGACTACCTGACTGGTTGGCCACAGTATGTTGGACTGCAGGGCTGCGTGTCTGGCTCTGTGGTAAGCAGCACAGGGGGCAGTCCTGTCACCCTTTGTGTTCACCCTCTACACCTCGGACTTCGCTTACAACCCTAACTGCCACCTGCAGAAGTTCTCAGATGACTCTGCAGTTGTGGGCTGCATCAGCGAGGGGAAGGATGCTGAGTACAGGGGCGTCGTGGACTCCTTCGTTGAGTGGTGTGGGCGGAACCACCTGCAGCTTAACACTAGTATGACAGAGGAGTTAGTTGGCTGTGGACTTAAGCAGGCGGAAAACATCTCCTACACCTATATCCATCCAGGGGGTGGACGTGGATAATGTGCACCTCGACAGCAAACTGGACTAGGCAAAGAACACCAATGCTGTGTACAAGAAGGGCCAGAGCCGACTGTACTTTCTGCGGAGGCTCCAGTCACTCAATTTCTGCAGTACCATGCTGAGGATGTTCTACCAGTCTGTGGTAGCCAGTGCTATTTTCTTTGCTGTCGTGTGCTGGGGCAGCAGGATGAGGGCAGTCGACCCCAACAGAATCAATAAGCTCATCAGGAAGGCTGGCTCTATCCTGGGGGTGGAGCTTGATTCTTTGGTGGTGGTGTCAGAGAGGAGGATGCGGCGCAAACTGTAGAGCATCATAGACAATGACTCACACCCTTTGCATGATGTGCTGATCACGCAGAGGAGCACCTTCAGCAGCAGACTGTTACCACCATGTTGCAGCATAGAATATCACAGGAAATCCTTTCTTCCTGTGGCAATCAAACTTTACAACTCATCTACCTCAGGTAGAGAGATAGACAGTAGAAGCATGAGGTGCTGTAGTGGCTCCAGCCTCCATTTCAGCTCTGTTCTTCTATAATAATAATGCTTGTTTAAACCTTCCTCTTTCTCTGTGGATTACTGTCTCTCTGTGGATTACAATCATTATTATAACTCTCTGACTCACAGGACACCATGGGTCTAATTTACAATAGGAGGACATTACATGCAATATCATCATTTACATAATAATTAAACTTTTGAATGGACCATATACACAATTACCTGTACTGAGATTTGATATTGTACATACATAGCTATATGCCACTGCTCACACATACCTGTGATCCTTACCTAACCTGCTATATTTTGACAATGTGTATATCTGGACTTGCACATTTCCTACGTATATTTTGGATTTGCACCTTACCGTTTATTACGCACTTACCAGTTTATGATACCTACCATTAACCTGTTACATTTCTAGCATTGTGTGCATTTGGTATTATTTTTTATTCTTTATTTTGTTAATTTGTTTAGATTTGCACTCTTTCCTACTTTGTACTGCAACAGCTGCACAACAATTTCCCTTTCTTATCCCTATCCTAGTACTATCTTATCTTATCTTATCTTTACATCAGAAGGGTTGAGTGTGGGTTTCTTTAAAAGAGGGTTCACTCTAGCTGCTTTTAGAGTATTAGGAAAACAACCAGTTGTCAAAGAGATATTGATGAGGTGGGTGAGGAAAGGAAGGAGGTCAGTAGAGGACAATAGACTGAAGAAGGTGAGAGGGGATAGGGTCAAGAGGGCAGGTGGATGGGTGGTGGGAGGTAACCAGGGTTAGTACCTCATTGGGAAGGAGGGGTGAAAAGGAAGCTAGAATTTGAGATGAAGAGGTTCCTATAGGACAAGTGGTGTGAGCAGGTGGGTAGGGAAATGAGGAATGAATGTCATCTATCTTTTTTACAAAGTAGTTAACAAAGTCACTCAGTAAAAGGGAGGTAGAGGAGTGTGTGTGGGTGGTGGTGGTGGTGAAGGAGAGTAGAGAAGATATAAAAGACTTTTTGGGGTTGAGAAAGATGATTGAATTTTGGATTGAAAGAAAGAGCTTTTAGTTGCCTCAAGGTAGAAAAAGAGGAGAGAAGAGATTCATAGGTAAGGAGGTCCTCAGCGTGCTTGGATTACCACTGTTTTCTTTCAGCTGCCCATAGGGTGGTTCTGTCAGCACGCATGAGTCAGACAGCCACGGAGCTGGAGGGGTCGGGCGGGCCTGCAAAGAGGTGAGAGGACAGAGTCCAGAAAAGAGGGCAAAGTCAAGAGGAGAGTGTCCCAGGCAGAGACGGGAGGCACGAGTGAGAACGAGTCAGGTGAGGGGAGAGCTGAAAGTTCAGATGAGGCAAGAGAGGAGGGAGAGAGGGAGTGAAGATTGCAGTGGATGGGGATAGTATGTAGAAGAGAGAGGTTTGAGAGTTTGAGGGAGGGATATGAAGAAGTTGTCAGACACATGAAGAGGAGTTACAGAAAGGTTAGTGGTGAAACAGTTCCTTGTGAATATTAGGTTGAGAGAGAGGGAGAGAAGGAGAGAGCCAAAGAAGATAGTAAAGGCACACAGACCTGTTGCTTTGTTCATGGTACATAACAAAGCCAGTTACCTTTCTGTCAGTTATGGGGCCATAACAGTGTTTTTACAAGTTTTCCTTATATCATACTGCATCCAAAAAAAAAATCACAAAATATGTGGAATCCCCTTTTCCACACTAGTCTGTCTCAAAACATTCTCTGGAACCTCAGTTTTAGAAAAAAGGTATATCTCTTCAAATTCCACAAAATTTTGTATGTACATTCAGCATGAACTGCTTACTGAGCGCAATTTGGTGTAAATGCAATGATAGGGGGCACTGTAACACATTCAAAAACAAAACAAAACTGTTTTTCACCAAATTTCACCATATTTGCTATGCATGTCCACTATGTGCTCCAGATTTAGTGCGTGAAATTTGATGCAAATCAGCCAAACAGTGGGGAAAATATATTTAGTCTTAAAATAGGACTATTCATTTGTGGTCTCGTGCTGCTCTCTGTTGGAGTGCCTGTGTCTGCACTGGTCGCGCTCTCTTATCAGGAGGTCGCACTGCAGCTCACAATTTGTACTGAGTTTTAGTTCAGCCTGGTGAGAGACTGGCTCTTCACATAGGCTTGCACATTCTATTACAGGTCCGAGTTGCGGGTATCGACTCACAACCATAAATTGTATGTTTGACCAGCTTGAGCCCCCAATGACCAGAACAGAAACAACAGAGCAGCTGCACCAAGTACAAGAAACCAAATGAAAAGTTTGTGTTGAATACTGAAGGAGTATCAATAACCTGACAGACTGACAGGGATAATTATTACACACTTTCGTATTTATATTCCACTCAAGTTGATATTGCATCACCACACACAACTATGTGGGTTTCCCTTAAAGTTCAGTGATAGCAGAATGCTGTAGTGTTTCAAAATAATTGTGAAGCAGTGACCTTTTATGGGCTTAAAATGACAACACACAACCTCAAGCAAGTTTCAAGTTTTATTTTTATACCATTATGGAAATGAATGGACGCCATGGGCTTAAATGTGTGAAACATGCGAAAATGTTAAAGGTACTCCATTTTTCCCCAACATAAGCACCGCAATATCAGGCTTTTCTAACATATAGGCTAAGCAATAGATATCAAGTTGGCAGTAGGGAGGATCTTTAAGCACCGACAAAACTGGGCCATGAGGGGTCTTAAGGGGGCTTAACCGAGATAAGTGACAATCGCTTAGCTGTTGTTTCAGAGTGATGTGGTGCATGCGCTGCAACAGCTGTTTCTACTGTCTACTCCCCCCCGCTGATTTTGACATAGAATCATTCATAAATTCAAACAAGACGAGGTCAAAACCTAGTATGGCTGGACTGTGTATGGTCTATGTGCTATACTGTGGCCATATTGTTACAGGCATAGTCAGTGGACGTGTCTACAATGTGAATTCCTGGATATTAAATGTTCATCTGCAATTTTCTTTAGTGGTAATATTTGTTATTAAAGTGTACTGAGGTAGCATCACATGACATGGTTACGTTACGTTTGACTGAAAAAATTAGTTTATTAGTTATAAATTTTGAGAATCGTTTCATAAATTCAAAAAATATTTAGCGCCCTGCTAGTGCTACCTTCCTATGTGAGAGCCATGATTAACAAATGTGTTCTTTGATTTTGAAACAGTAGCCTTACGTTGTTATTTAGCCTTTCTGAGGCTATTGCATGATTAAATCAATGAATTTTATTTTATGAAAAAAATGGCCCCCTCACAATTCAGCTAAAAATGTAATTTTAAGCTAAAACTCTATTGTTTATGATGTGTTAAAGTACCATAGGGTGCATAATTTGTGCAATGAAGCAAGAGCTTCACTGCAGAATTCATTCATTCATTGCAAGAGCAAAAAATAATAAAATAATAAATAAAAATAAACAGCAAATTGTTAAATTTGAAATCAATGCACAAGTCATATTTCAATGCTGCACAGAATCTGTGGCTGAATATTGCTACACTCAACAAATCACTAAAATTCTAAACACTCACTGAATAGATGCGATGATGGTCATCTGATTTACGATTCTCAAGTCAAGAGTGTCATGATCCGAAGTATATATTCATTCTTTTGATCAGCTACTTCAATGGAGTGTGTGGCTATAAGCTGTAACACAGGAATGACAGTGGTAGTGCGAGGTAGTGTAGTGTTTGTCAGCCACGTTAACTACACACTGCTGGGTCGACGGTGTCGTATACGATATCCTAAATATATATAATATAATGTTAATAATATATATAAGACTGCAGCCAGAGACCGGACAGCATACCGTTACCATTGTGCCATTCATTAGCGCTCTGGTGCGATCGTATCCCTTTCAGAAGCTTTGTAATCCAGCCTTGAACTGCGGTGTCTTTTTGGAGACTTTATAAAATAAATCCAGAATGATAAATCCACTGAATGTCTGCTGTGATTATTTATTGATTTTATTGTGTTGAAAACAGCTATTGTTGTTAGCCGTCCATTAGCAATCCCATGATGCCTTGGGTTGAGTCTGTCAACCAATCAGAGGCTGTGTTCCTGACTTGCCAACCAATCAGAGACAGTTTCTGGGGTTACACGGTCCCAAATAGGCTACCTATGGGCTATAGGTAGCCTATTAGGGACCGTGTAACTCCCAATCAGATGGGCTGTTCCAACATCAAGTGGGCTGCGGCTGGCAAGTCGATTCCCCCCCCCCACATTTTTTCTTTTCCTACATTGCTGGTGGCCTTGCGGCCCACTAGGCGGGACGGCCTATCTGGCATTTGCCAGAATTGCCAGATTACCAGTCCGAGCGTGGTTAGCCAGCTGTAACTTAGCTACGCTGTATGGATCTGGCGTTGACTGCTTCATAACATTAGCTGATAAAGTAATTTGCAAACAGCAAGCTAGCCAATTTACCAGCCAGATCAGCCCCAGGAGTCTGGGTATTTTGCTACGTTAGCCAGCTAGCAATTCTAGCAAGCAAGCTAATATTAGCCAGTTGAAACCACAATATCACTGTATATATTCACGTTTTGCAGTAATGTTAGCTTTCCAGCTTGGGGTCTGTTTTGATCCCCAAAACCAAACGAAGGTCCCTCCATGAATCGAAGACCCTGCCGATGTTGACCCGAGTCTTCCCCCGACGTCGGTCGCATCCCTGTTTTGCCCGACGAGCTACACTAGATAAAACTTTTTTGTGTGTGCTTACGTAGAGTTTGTTTTGGAGTCTGTCTTGTGGTGAATGCGTCGTTTGTTGACGTCAGTGGATTCCATTTCTAAGCTAACATTAGCTAGTGTTGCACACTGTTAGCGCTGTAGTGGAGCTGAAGAGAGGCAAGGCACATCCGTTGGATTTTCCCAGAAAAAACACCCAGAGTCCTTTAGAAATCAGTCCACAGGCTGTTATAGGCAACCAAGAAAGTCAGTGAAGGTCTCTTTTTCTAAGTTATGTTATAATCCGTTCACACATTGGCAATAAAAAACAATTAATACATGTAAATTGTTACATATAGTACCTTTAAGGGTATACTGATCATGGAGCTGGCAGATTGAAGAGAAAAGTAGTCACTCTTAGCCTTAGTGCCAAAAGAAGTTTATTTCTATGCAGAATAGGAGCCTGTTGAATAGTTGGCTGTTATACTGTGTAAAACTTGCTTTTTGCATCAAAGCTTCTGGGGTGCACTTGCTCTCTTACAAAGATTCATGATGACCGGAAAAATCCTGATAGAGAGCAATGAGAAAAAGTTCTCAACTCTTTGTTCATGCTGACACTGAAATAAGGAAAGTGCTGGGTCTGGAGCGTTACACTGAACAGTGGAGTGAGGCGAGATGTGGTTTTCCTTGGAAAATGAATCGCTAGAGACAGTTTTTCTCTGACTCCTGCTGTTGGAGCTCTATTAAAGTGCTCTAGTAAAGGGATTTTCAGTCATCTTAATAGCTGGTATCCCCAGATGTCTTAAGTGTCCTGAAGACATCTCCTAGTGTCCCTGCATGTTTTATACATGAAAAGCCTATCATTGAGAGTATGGATAATGTGTGTGTATTCCTTGTGCATCTGTGCATGTGTGTGTTTGTGCTGTTTGAGTTTGGCCAACAGGAGAGAGACAAAGCTGTTGCTAAGCTGGATCTTTCGCTGCTGAAGAAATGCAGTGTTTGTGCTGGGCTGTTTGGGTGCCACATCCCTGGTGATCCCCCGGGCACTGGCACCCTGACCAGGCCTCTCTTGGCTGGGTGCTGCCTGGATCAGTGGGTGTTCTTGTACCTAAGTCCTGTTTTTCTGCCGATTGAGTCTTCAGACAAGATTAAAATATTAATTAGATTAAGATCAATCTTAGTTTAGGACTGGTCTTAGGTTTGAGTTCACACTAGAATCTATACATGGATAGATGTGCGTGTGTGTGTGTGTATGTGTGTCCAGAGCATAATGGCAGTCAGGCTCATAATGAGGCTCGGAGGCCCTCTGACCAGGCTTTTGAAACATTGGGCAGACACTTGGCACCGGTGGGATACTACATCATTTTGACAAAGGGGTATTCATGGTCACATATATGCAGAGCCATAGACTCACACAAATACACATGCACACACACACACACAGAGAGAGACACACATATACATTAATGAGCCTCACAAATGGTCACACTCTGCCCATTTATTTCCAGTGGTTCAAGTGCAAAAACACAAGACTTGCAAGTCTCTCTGCCTCTTTTCTGTGCTGCTGCAGGTTCACATGAGTTTGCCTTGCAAATGAATAACAAGATGCTGATGTTGATGATTTACTGCTGACCCACTGCCAGGTGAAATAATCTCAACGCACTTACATATAGATATAAACACTTGACCTTTTTTTTCTTCTATTATTGTTAAACGTAAATAATAATGCAACAACAACTTGCAAACATGTACACTAATGAGTTTAAGAGAATGGAACGAGTCAATGAATTCTACTATTGATACAGTATAGTAAAATATTTTTTTTACTTGCAATAATTTGTTAACATGTCTCTATCCACTGTGCCACCAGGCAACATCTACTTGTTTATTGTATATTGTTGCCATCAGTAGTGCAACAGACTGCAGTTGAAAGTTCTGACCTTCTGTCCTTGGTCCTACTGGGTCCTATGGCAACAAGTTAAACTGAAACTTGCATAGAACTGATGCTGACATTTAATTAACCTCAAAAATGAATGAATATATGTTTATGGACGTAAGTAAATAATCTAAAACTACACAGTTAGGTAGGCTGCAGGCTGAGGATGCTCTATGCAGCATGTTCTCATGATGCCCCTCAGCTATGTTTCCTTGAGTGAACAAATGAGTGACTGCAATAGAGCTTTTTTCACAGCAGACATTTTGGGTTCTATATTCGTGAACCCGACGGCGGTGCCAAATGCACTTTTTGAAAGCGCGCCTGGGACACACTCGGATATGGGGTGGGATGAGATAGAATGCATTATCATACATTATAGGTGAGTGTGTTAGAGGTTGTGACAATCATGGCCAATCACATTCACTACTTTCATTCCTTTTAAACGCAGAGCTCTCCCTGTCATGACGCAATGACAGTTTTCCTCAGAGGAAGCTTATTGTTGTTGGACATATTGAAGATCCTGCTGTTATCATATTTTCCGTTCATAACACAAAGATAATAACAGACAATAACACAAAGATAAACAAAATGAAAGTAGAATTTAAAATGCAGTCTATATTTTTGCATGTTCTTTTTTCACATATTTCTGAAGTTATTTTCGCATATATATATAAGTTTAGTTCAGTTTTTTTTTTGCACCTCGGTCACATTTATTCTGCCTTGCTGCAAAGCGCTCAGTGCACCACTCACTACTGCTTGTTAAGCTCACTGCTTTGAGCGCACAATAATAACTGAAGGTGACTCAGACAAGCATATAAACATTTTTATCAACTCTTATCAGGACAGTAAGAGGATAACATACAAAATGACGTGAAATAAATGAATCTGAAAACAATAAAGGCGAAGGGGACAAAAATGGGATTGAGAAGAAATGGGAGTGGAAATTGCACGCTAAATTAGTAACATAGCTTACTTGGACACTTAACTGGAATGGACTCATAATAAGTTTGTATTTGTTAACACACGTCCTTTTCCTACTAGAACAAGTCAAAATGTCTACTGTGAAAAAGGTCTAGTAACACGTGTCTGACCATGGCTGCAGTCCAGCAATAATAATAGGCCTAAGTGTAGTTTCACACATTTGTAGAAATGCATAACAAACCATATGGGCTATGAGATTAATCAAAAGACTGCTTTGATGTCATGTTTTATGCCTCGGTGAGGCACTGAGATAGAGAGAGGGAGGGAGACAGATTAGGTGGTTCTTAGTGGGATGAGGTGTCAGGACTGGTACAAAGTATAGCACCAGAGTGTACCAGGTCCTGTCCAACCCTCATTCCCGACTGTAAATCGAGAAATTGCACTGCCTTCCCACCACCAGTGCCCTCCATGGCCTCTACTCTCACAAACAGGGAATGGCAAATTTCCCAGGACTTCAGCTCCATTCCTGAACAGGGGCACAGGAGATCTAAACACTGGGGTCAAAGTCATGAGACATACAGCAAATCTCTGGTGTCCATGTTATGTGACATGCAATAATGACTGCAATGGGCATAGCTCAGTCAACCATCCAGAAACACTTTCACATGACAAGTACAGTAGACCCTCACATGGCCAACAGTAGCCTACTTCCCGCACTTTCAGCACTGGACTATTTCAGGGATAGAGTTATGTAAGTTCAAAAATTGCAAAAAATATGGGAGTCAGTGGACTCAAACCTGTACCTTTTTTAGCCAGAAATATATTTCAAACTTTGACCAGATCATCACACTTTGAACTTGAAAACTTGCTGTTTACTTTTTATGTTTTTGAGACCTTTTCAGATTTTTACTGCTGTGTATTGTACTGTGTTAAAGGGGAAACAGAATAAAATGCGCTTGAGGGGGGGCTGCTGCCATCACATGGGGCATGGCTGGGATTGCCACAGGGAGCTCTTGCTAGGCATTATTGAGGTCAGACACCCTTGGGGGTGGGACCACGCCAGTCAATGGCACTTGTTTCAGCCAAAGAAGGCGGGGCACATCAATGTGAGGTGTTCTTGCCACTGCAAAGGATGGGGCCAGAATGGAGCTGTTGGCTATGACTATATTTGCTGCTGGGGATGGGGTCTGTTGTGGTTACATGGGACAGAATTAAATCAGAGGACAAGACCTTGGGGGTCCATACCAACTGTTGTGGCTGGGGTGTTCTGAAAACCAGACCTTCTGAAATATTTTTGAGCTTCAGGAAAAGCCTGGAATTTGCACTTATTTCAGTTGACTAGTAGGAAAGGGATTTGAACTCAAGTCTCCCAAGCCCCAAGTGATGTCCTTAACCAAAGCTCTAGCCAGCTGCCGGTATGCTCATTTAGCTGGAATTAAACTGGGATTCAAGGTTACATGGTATGCAACTGAGAACACTAGCCCACAAGGACATCCTTTACCTGAGACTCTTTTTATACAATAGTTCTTCAAACTACTGCGTGTTTGGTCAGTCTGAATGAAACATGCAGCAGGTGTTTTAAGAATACCTGTTGGCATGTTCTCGAAAAACAGCATGTTATAAACTCAGATGGTAGTTTTGATGTTTTGCTGTACATACTTCCTCATGGAGATTCAACATAAATGCAGTCAAGATGCTGCTCTGAGGAGAGAGTTCGGTCACAGAGCTGAAAATAGCTCCAGCTTTATTGAATTATGACGATATGAAGATAATGATCCAAGAACCATCTGCTGTCCAAGGAAAGCTCATTGTGTTTAATCCATGTGTGTGACTACAAATACACTGTGGTGAAGAGGCAACACCCAAACGCAAGTGGACATGGATTGAAAGAGTACTAGAATATGATACTCAAGTAAAAGTACTGTTACTTCAGGCGGGGGGACGTAACACCTTTAGGCTACAAAATGAATTGCATTAAATGTCAACAACATCATGCCCTTATGTCCAAACCTGCAATAAATTAAATTTAGCCTAAATGTAGCCTTACTAGACTTAACCAGAAAAGGGGACAAAAGGTAATGATGTTAACCTTAACCCATAACCCATACTGTAATGACGTAATCCTTCATTTTATTGCATTTTTGTACCCTCCATTACCCCCTGACACTCGGCCAGGGAGCGTAAACATCTAACATGTATGTATTCCACAGTGTCAGCTGAGTGCAGAGTGTCACCTCTCTGGACCTGGAGCTCTCTGGAGCTCTGCCCTCCTGCAGCTGCAGACACACCAGCAGCTTCTCCTCTGCCACAGCTGCTGATTAGGCGACTCATTCCATTCTCACAGTTTATCAAGACTTTTTCATGTGACTTTTGTTTCTACTCAGTAACAGATGTGACTTGAAATATAGTAGCACAATACTTACGTGATAAAAAGCACTTGAGTAGTACAAGTACTTAAAAAATGACAGTTACAGTAACGAGAGTAAATGTTATTTGTTACTTCCACCCCTGTAAATTGAGAACCAGGTTGGACTAACATGACCTTAAAGTGATGCACGCGTGCTCACTCACACACACACACCACTGCAGTTGAGTAATTGTGATAACATGGGATGTCTTCCATTGTTATCAGATGAAGATCAAACGTTCTGTCTGTAGTGCAGCTGGCCTGCTCCACAGTCCTCATATGGTGTAGAGGAAGTCAAGTCTACACTGGCAAGGTGTGAACACACACACACACACACACACACACACACTGACAGAAGAGGTGCTTTTAGTTAAAAGACTGTGTAATTGGTTGGCAACATTTCTGTAATTTCTCTCACATTTTAATCTGGTTGGTAATGAAAATACTTCTCAGTTCCATTGTTTCTGTTCTACAGCTCATCAAGTTTTGTGCAAGACTGTTATAGGATGATCTCTGGCCAAGCTCTGCTTTTTTCATTCTTGTTAAATGTTCCCACTCTCTATAACTTTCACCATAGGTCAACTTCATACTACAGATTCATGTCTCTGTACTTTTGCCCCACCACAGCAGGGCCAAATGATGATGCTGATCAGATATATTTTGAATAATATTCATGATTCTAAAAGGATGTTTGCTTGCCAAGATGGCATGGTAGGCTAAACTGTGGACTGTTGCCACTTTTTATATGCACTATTGCATATTTGCATTGCTGTGCAGTAGCAGTAGGCGTTTAAGCATTGAGCAGAAAGGTAGAATATGACAGCCAAGTCAAGAAAATATTTTATTATATTTGTAAAAATAATGGGAGTGAATTTGGCATTAATGTTAAATTTAAATGTTTAAATTTAAATACTTTTGGTTCAATTCCAAGGTTTGTTTTGTATGTTTTGGATCCTTCTGCTTGGTGAGAAAAGAGACAGATTAAGCAGCCAAGCTCAGCTGTTGGATGGAGTGTGTTTGCTTTTCTGATTTAGTTGTTGCATAAATGTAACAGTCTTCTGCAGTTGGAGTCAAAGCTTAGTGCATCAAGCTAGATAACAACATTGTTGGTGTGTAAAGTCCTCAGTGCCTATAGCCCCACCCAGGTAAATAATCACCATCGCCACCAGCACTGAAGCTTTTCTGGTGGCTTGTGGTGGAACAACACCTTACTAACACACTATATGGTGTTTTTTTCCCTTTTGTCAGCCATCTTTGTATATACCCCTACATACAATATGTACTGAATAAAATCAGATAATGTATATAGCCTACATACAATACACTATACCATTGCCTATTTTTCATTATGACAAAAAAAAAAGGATTAACAGCATTTGGGGGTATCTGATTTCTTATCATTTTAAAGTAGTTAAGATACATTAACTAGAGCCCCTGGAATAGGATTACATGATCAAATAGTTACTGTAATTAACTGACTTAAGTTTGTTGAGTTGAGTCTATGGGTTCCAGTTGAGTCTATGGGTTCCAGTTGACCATTTATTATTAGGTCTGGGGTCAGATTAGGGTTACATTCTTGAGGTCCAGAGTTGCATTTGAGGTAGAGGAGGAGATATCTCATTTTGTTTCAGAGCTGCTACCCCACCTAAAATAATATTATTAATCTGGCTTTCAAGTGTCCCACCTCTCCTACCCAGTGGTCTACAAGCTGTTTCAGAGGCTTTTCCACCCTGAGAGGAATGTATTTCTAGGTGAAACACAGAGGATATGGGATACTTTGTCAGTGAAATACATACAGTTACAGTATCAGCCTTTAAAAAGATATGATACTAGGCTAATATAATGTGAACATGTGCTGTATTACTCCAAGTGTAGCACATTGCATATCACTGACTTGTTTAGTGTATTAGAGGTGCCACAATGGTTAAGTGGTTTGTACTGTCCTGGGTTTGAACCTGCCAGCTGAGACTTCCTGTGTGGAGTATGCATGTTCTCCCTGCGCGTGTGTGGGTTCATTTCAAGTTTCCTTCCACAGGCCAAAGACATGAAGGTTAGGTTGACTGGAGACCTTAAATTGCCCGTAGGTGTGAATGGTTGCCTGTCTGTATGTGTCAGCCCTGTGATAGACCTGTCCAAGATGTACACCATCTCGTGAGCCAGGGTAGGCACCAGCCTCTGGTCAGGATAAGCGGGTGGAGATGATGGATGACTTTACTGTAGTAGAGTAAATTTAGATTTTATACATTGCATTTGATTTTATCCATCCATTGGGTACTACATTGCTCTGAGACATCCTGTCCTTGTATGGCCAGAATGTTGGCTCTATCTGCATTACTGGCCCTATAACTGTAATTTTCATGGACAGAATTTAAAGATGCAGCTAAGAAGTGGACTGTCCACTCAGGATTGTATCTCTGCTTTTTGCAGTGTCTTTGAAGAGGGAGTTACTAAACTATAGCACTTTGTAAGGTTGGGATTAGGCCTCAAAGTTGGCAGTATTGTAGTTGTGGTTGGGGTCTTGAAAAGGAGGGTATGGGCTGGGTTAAGTTTTTCAGTTTCAAACCTGTGAAGATCTCTGTCCTTTGATTTTGATAGTTTTGTTCAGAATCAGCTAAAATACAGGAGTGTTTGAAACAAGATTAATTATGCATAGGTTAAAGTTGTTCAGTCTTAACCAGTTCAGTATTCTTGTGAAGGTGAAAACGGTCTGTCAGTTCACCAGCAAAGCACTCGGCCGAGCTGTAACCAAGCTTCTTGTTTCTTCCCAGTAGAATGTGTCCTGTTTCTGATTTTCAGCCTATGGGAGAGTGTGTCCACAAATGTACAAAACCAGCATGTTTGGCCTTTAATGAAAAAAGTAAAACTGCAATGAATGGTCCAATAAAAAGAACCAGGTATTCTCAGCCCAATCTGAGTACCGCTCTGTAATTAATCCCTGAATCAATTTTATTACACCCAACAGTTTTATGATGCAGTTCACTGGTATGTGCAATGAAAGCACAGCAAAGCAACTCTTGTGTTACTTGGTGTTTGAAAATGGCTGGAAATTTAGTTGCAGGACAATTCACACCATCAGTGCCAGACACAAATGGTCTCAGAAATTTGGTGAAAAAATAATAAAATCCTTCTGGACAGCAGATGCATGTAGGTTCAACCAATGACTCAATATTGGCTGTAATGAAATAAGCAAGCCTGTCCAATTTAGACAATTTACTTAAAAAACTGGAAAAGAAAAGCATCCGTTAATCCTCCGTTTAAGTTTTAACTGAAGTTCTGTCTATACGGTCAGTTTGAAGAAGCGTGACAAGCATGAGACAAGGATGTTACAAGAATGTGAAAACGAAAGCGTATAAAAAGCACTCTGACATGTTGGATATATCCTCCTACAGAATTACTTTCAAGCACACGTCTTCTGTGTCTGGATAGCTTTGCTCATAAATATACAGTAATGATTCCAAAGGGTGTTGGTGATGAGTTTCTCAGCAACATCATTGAGTGCTTGCACAGAAAGGGGAACAGAAAACTAAACAGAATGACTGAATATTGATAAAGACAACATAACAAGTGATTGTTGTGGGGTAAAGTGCACAAATCACCAAATAATGAGTGGAAATGTCTCCAGAGGGAAACATCCCTTCCTGATAATGGTACATAATCAGCTATTTACACAAGGCTTAGGTTACCAACAGGGTAAAGCGGGCAACTAGGCTGTTTCATCACAGTTGAGGAGGGCCTACAAAATTTGGCCTAACTGGCCTTTCAACTCAACATAATGTGGTTTTTGCACGTAATACTGTGTGTGTATTGTGGGAAAAATAATCTTAAAAAATATAATATGGAGTTTGCCATTAACAATTAAGGTGGATCCTTCTGCCCATAAACTGGTAAGGAAAACATAATTCTCTCCCTTTGTCTGTTTATAGCTGGTTTAATGAGAAGTGCAAGAGTTTGTCAGGCTCTGTCATCAATCCTTTGCTCACTGATATAATTGTTTGTTGGGCTGTTCTGGGTTTCAATGTGCGGCTTGGTGACAGTTGCCTTAGTTGTAATTTAGGTTTGACAGAGGTGGCACTGACACAAAATAAACACAAAAAGGTGTGAAGTAGTAAGAAAACAGCAAACAGATGTGTGCACCCTTCTCCTGATCCCGTGTCTGATAAATGATTTCACTTAGTAAATTATCCTGCATTGACACAGTTTCATATGAGCAAAACTTTATATATATATTTAGGCATCTAATAGTATGAGCACTAGACATTTAGCACCTGACTAGTGTCTGACTTTTTCTTTTTGTGGGAAAGCACAGGAATGTCATATAGGCTACTGCTTCTCCAGGGTGGGGGGGCTCTGTGTTCTTAATCCGAGCCGGTCAGTCATGGTCTGGGACAGCGGAATAGGGTCATTTCCCAACACTTGAAGGAACTGACTTGTACTTTGGGTTAGCATTATTACTGCTACTAGCTGTAATTTCTTACTGAAATTGTGTCATGTTAGCCAGAGCTGTCAGTTGTTTACTATTGTGTGGTTTGAAGTAAAAAAAAGTTGAGTGTCCCATACCAGTTTACTTTTAAAAAGTGTGTTAAGTGGGTACAGCAGCAGCTGGATGGAGCAGGGGCATGGTCACTGCTTGAAGACTGGGGCTGTGTTCGAAATCACTCCTATTGACAGTGTAGTCACTATATATACTGTTTATTTGAATGTCTGAATTCTGTGTGTAGATTTGTCCACTATATATTGTACTCAAAAATTCCACAGTTGAACACCCTAATCTCTCCAATCATTAACTCAATTTTAATTCACAGTAGAAATCTTGGCTGAAGCTTATATTATTGGTCTCCAATATATGTCTTAGGACAGCTGAGTCAATCAATAATTTTATGACACAGTTAACTGACTTTTAGGGGGGTGATCGATACTTCACACAGTAAAAACGCCCCTGTGGCTTGGGGGTTGGGATGCCGACCATGAACCGCAATGTCTCCATTTCGAGTCCTGCTGAGGTCCTTTGTTGTATCTCTCTGATTTTCTCTCATCTCTCTACTGTTTGTAATGGAGGCACACAAATGCCCAAAAAATACCACACAGTGGTGCTGGGTTACATATTACAGGTAAGAATCACACGATCATGAAACCTTAAATGGAGTCTTTCTCTACACACAGCAATTAAGGTTTTAAATTGTGAATGGCAGTTCAGGGAGAACAGTATCAATTCATGAACTCAAGGTGAGGAACAAAAGAAGTTGGGGGGGGATGCAGGACCATGTTTATCTTTTTCAATTGGCCCTCACCCATGTCAAATTATGTAAGCTGCATGTGTTAGTAATTCATACCCTATCCTACACTCGCTACACTTACAGCACTTACAAGGCTAATTCTTAATTGTTTCTGGGGGTTTTTTTCCTTTTTATTGACCAAGTTTAATTTCATACGTTTTTTTTTGCTTTATCTTGTATAATCTGGTTCTGCAGTGGTCCAATTAGAGAGGAAATGGGAAACAAGCGGCCACCCAAAGCAAATGTTAATTAAATTGGGCGTTTTTTCTTGTGACAGTGTCACATGGCTTCTTTATGTAGTGTGCGTGAGTGTGTTTCCTTGTGTGTGGGGGTGGGGGCCGGTGGGGTAAGCAGGATCACATGGTTTGTAGATACAAATGAAGGCTAACTGGAGTTTTTTTTAGAATGTGAAGCCAGTGAAATTAACCTTCCCTTCTGTATTTGTGCAAGGTCACTAAAAGTCCCTATCTTGTGTGTGTGTGTGTGTGTGTGTGTGTGTGTGTGAGGAACAATGCTGCTGTGTTCACATTGTGCCCCAAACAGTAAAATAGTCAGCATTGCAGAAAGTCAAAACAACTCTGAACTCCAACCATGCCTGCTGATGCCTAATTTCAATTTCTTTGGCCCCTTTGTCTAAGAGTGTGGTCAGTTCTGCCTGTTACACCTCTGCATGGTGAGGGAAGATCACTGGGGTGAAGGTTGCACACCTCAGTACAGGAGGTGTCCTAGAAAATTGCTACCCTGGGTCATGATAAATGCAACCGATTTTTTGATTGACAGCGAAAAGTTGGGTGCTGGCTAGCTGGGCTTCAAACCATCAAGGGATTCTGATTGTCACAGTTGACAAGTGTTATCTCTGAATTGTTTCAGCTCCTGCTGGATAAGAGCACTGTACTCAGCTCCTGGAAACTGTCAAATATAGTGCCTGTATGCAAGAAATCAGGAGCCAGCCTTGTAAATGATTTTAGACCAATAGCGCTTATCTGTATTCTGTGCAAATGTATGGAAAGGGTTCTATCTAAGCAC
>NTHP01000273.1:207128-265183 GCA_003416845.1 Oplegnathus fasciatus
ACACACACACACACACACACACACACACACACACGTACACACACACACACACGTACACACACACACACACAGTTTTGTTTGTATATAAACATGCCTCATATCCTCCATTCTGTGGTGGAAACATGCAAATCATCCACAATTATACTTGAGGGAATATGGGAGGTGCTCTCAGTAACTATGTACAGTTCCTTCATGCAGGCATTAACTGTGAACTCCAGTGAAATGCTTTATTGTTTGTAGAAATAAGGAAAAACTGTAATTACCTCTTTGGGAAAAACGAAGCAAACTTTTTTATATATATAGTTTTTACAGTCTAGGTCTTTTCATTTCATAGCTTTGGCAGTTGCTCCTGTCTGATATGATATGAAAGTATTTTATGCACTGCTGAGATCTGGGAACACGGCAGTACCACCAGTCCCACCAGACCAACATAAAATGACCAGTAGGCCTAAATCACTGAATATGAAGTGGCTCTTCTGAAATATCGCAAGGGAGTTTGTCACCATTTCTATGTTGTATTGAAATAACCTGAAGTCCTGTCAGAGACACTAATGTCAAGAAACTAACTCTAGCAAGTCAGATTTGTTGAAAAAGGCCCTGCTGTTTGAGGGAGCTCTCAAAGAGTCTGAGCAACAATGGGGATTCTGCTGAGAGAGCTCCCATTTAGTAAACACATACATGAACATTACATCTTAGTCAACATCTTAACAACCAAAAGCTTATCAAATAAGGATGAGGTTGGGATGGTATAAGAGGCTGTGGCAGCAAACAGTGTTGGCATAAAAGTATCAACAGAGTAGTCTGTGCTAAGTGTCCCGCTGTAAAAGCTGCCGTGTGCAACCTTACAAAAATAATTGGATGTTACAAGTCAGCTTGTACTCAAGCAGATGATAAATGAGCCACTAATAGTGTGTCATGAATGAAGCAGAGATGCATGCAGGATGTCATTGCAGTGCCTGAACTAAAAAAATGCTCCTTTAATGTTTTAAAATTCCAAATCTGCAGGAAGAAAAGAGGGATTCTATAAAGACAACTAGCCAGGAGGTTGGAGGACTTTTTTACCCTGAATCAGGTCTCTTTGGCAGGCCATGTAGCGCTCCCAACAGGCTACATAAATCTAATTGTTATAATTGTAGGTAGGCCTATTTGTTAGAGATGATTCACTTAATGTATAAGGTTAGACATAGGTGTGGGCTGAGTGCTCATGTTTTATGAATAGGTGTCGTAATGGATAATTTGCATTTCTGAACACAAGTAATGTCACAGACACACGTTGCCCGTGTGATAAGCCAGAAGTAAGCAACATCTCTTCCTCCTCTCTTGGACCACAGCACAGGTTTGCTTCCTAAAGTTCTGCACAGGCCTTAAGTTTAGCCCTAGTATGCTCTTACCTGACTGGTTCATTCAGATCCCAGGTCTGATAGCTAATGCCTGGATTCCACCGGGCACGGCTGCGTTGCGTTCTGGCTTCAATGCGGTTTTGTTCTGGCTTCATACCCCCACCGGTAGCGTTTCAGAAGCGGTGCGTTTTGCCTGCCCGATTTTGTTGATTTGGTCATTTATCTTTGATTTTTGTGCTTCTCCAAGCCTGGTGCCACCGGTTATGTCATAATGTTGATGTGATATACGATCGTGAGTCTGCACAGGGTGTTTTATTTTGAACATTGACCGAATGCTCTATGCTGTTCCTGAGTCTGATTTCCTGCCCGGCTCATCTGCTTCGTGCAGCTTGACGCATCTTCCATCAGAAATAGACTAGGTGTATATTTTAAGCGAAGCAGAGCAGAGAGCTGCTTCTGGGACACTTCTGAAACGTGCTGCGGTGCATCTGGTGGAATCACAAGCATTTTCTAGAGTGGCCGCGATCAGCTCCGGTAGCCGTGTCGCAGCCGGAACACAACGCAGCCATGTCTGGTGAATCCAGGCGTAAGAAAATGTCTGCACTCTGTCTGGACAGACACATTGCACTTAAGGCAGGACCCTGCTTGACATGATGTTTCTAATGAATGTAATAAGGTTTTTGGTTGCTGTAACTTGAAATGTTGCTGAGCTTCAGTAAAGTAGTCCAAAGTGAGCTTTCTCCACTGGAAAGACAGGGAGTCTGGTGGAGCTTTGACAGTCACTAGAAGCACATTTACTGTATGTCCCTTTGACAGAGTTACTGTGTGGGTACCTGTGTTGTAGCTGAGCTAGTGGCTCTACAATGAGAGGCTCTCTGGTGTGTGTGTGTATCTGTGGGGGGAGTGTCAGTGCATAGCGGTGGCAATGCTGTTTATTGTGGTTAATGTTACTGTTCGTAGGCACTAAATATCTTGTTCAGCTCTGAAAATGGCACAGTTATCGGCTGACCCATGTCTTCTGTTTACTGCCACCGCAGATCTTGTTCATGTGCGACATTGTTTTTCCGCCGGCACTTATCACTCTTGCTAATGCTAGCGCAACCAGCAACTATGTGTGAGTTGCACAAACTGGGGCTGCAGCTGGCCAGTTTTCTGCTTTTTATACTTTGTACAACAATTGCTACCACATTCGGGGGTAACAGTTTAAGTTCAAATTTATTATCTTTGTTATATGCATTAGAGGCAGTGCATTTCAATGCAATGAAAGACTTGTGCTCTGGCTACCTTCCTGCAGTGGCCCCGTAGCAAGTTGCCATATGGGACAGAGACATCTTGGAAACTCCCTCTTCTCGGAATCATCTTTGTTAACAACATATGCCAACAAGAATCTATGTGATTATGTGTAGAGTGAAAAAAAAATGTGTGTGTAGTTCCTCTTCAACTTCTTCAGCTGTTTTGCCTAGCGGCAGCAGCAACACACCAAAAATGGTGCAGCGCAAAGCGAAGTTCCACCCTATTTTCAGAACTGTAACCTTGTTCATCCCACTGGAGTTTACAGGTCTGTATAAAGACTAGACACCCGACACAAAGGGACTATTTCAACAAAAGTTTTTTAGTCTTGACAGTTAAAAAGGTGCACATATTGAACACCTGAATAATTACACAGGACAACACATGACGATTACCTGTTACTGAATCTTACAAAAACCAACGACACAAAAGGCAAATAAAAGATTTAATACACTCACCGAAGTGCCATTGTTTGGGTTTGTTCCCCTAGCTGACCACCTTCCTGTAATTTCAAGCATCGGCGTCACATGACCAATGGAGCGCAACTTGATTGGCTGAATGTTGGTTTGATTTGAGACAGAATCAATTGCTTATCCTTGGTATCCCAGATGTTTAATCTGATTTTTTTAACTTGAATTTTGGGATTTGAATTTGTGAACACTGAAAACATTCAAATGAAAACATTGAAATGAAAGTGAAAATGAGTTATTGAAAATTTTAATGGCTGAATTCAGAGGCAAAAAATTCAGTGCTAGAAATTCAAAGGTTTTTAAATTTAAAAATCTGGTGATTGATCTGATTTGCTTCCATAGACATCCATCCAAATGGTAGCACCATCTGCAACAAACACTAAACAAAACAACCAGAATATACCTGTAACCACATACTGCCAGATGCAGATTCCCCACCTATTAAATTTCATAACCTCCCACGGACCTAACAGTCACTATTTGGTGCCATTCATGCCATGTGTGAAGGGAATTCCCTCATCACTTTCAATTTTCCTACAAGTTAATGAATGCCACTATCTTGTGCAGAACATGTTCAGTGGCAGTGTGCACACACACTCAAGAGTTCATGCAGGACCAATCCTAACCTAACACCTTGCACAACAAACGTTGAATGCTTGCAAGGAGCAATTTTAGTAGCAGGTAATGAACCATTGAGGGCACATGTAGGGACAATGCAAAGGTCAGACTGCATGCAGTTCTAACTGCAGGGCCAACTGAGACAAAAAGCTTCATGCACTCACTGTAGTGGCCACCTGGGTGCAGCAAAACAAGCTGAAAGACATAACATCTGACATATTATTACCTTATAAAGCAAACAGTTGCCTCTTTACATATTCAGCACACACAGATCAACATTATCATCCATTTGGAATCGTGTTTGTGTCCACCTAATGAATGTAAGTCCAACATTCACTCTCCTTTTAGCTCTTCAGCTGCTAAATGCTCTATTCACCAGCTAAAACTAACTGTGTCTGTCTTGTTGTTTGGTGCAGTGTAGTAAGTTTATCAGAGCTTTTCCACTGAAAACAGCTGCTACTGGAAATGAGGATGATGAGAGTAGTGGATCAGTGGGTCAGAAAACCAAAACAATGAGCTAAAGTAGGCTAAACACCTCTGTAGACCTGTGTTGAACTGCAGAGTTGGTGATAATTATCTGTGGGTTCATCACTATGAGCGGAGCCTTTCCAGTCATCTGTTAATATAAAAATATTGATCAGTGCAGTTTAACTGTCCAATTGACTGAAACTAAAATTCTCTTCAGGACCAATAAAGATGAACTGACCTAGAGTGACCAGCTACTGGTATATTTTCTTTGATATGTGGGCTAAGTAATAAGCCATTGATATCAAGTTCATCTATGCTGTCTGTTACTGAGGCAGCCTTTCCAGGGTACTCCAGACTATGTACAAGGTGATATAGTCATGTGGACAATTTGTGGTTTTCTGGGTATTCCATACTGTTATGTTGTGTTACAGTTACTGGTAGTGGACATTTTCAATATAATTGACAGGCTATACCCAACCAAGACCTTCACTTTAGGGCAACAAGTTTCCTTGCACTCAAGCCTCAACCTGCTTTGGTTCTGCTCTGTGTGTATGTGCTGCAGAGGGGTTTTTAGTTATCAGTAAACACCCACAGAGTTGCTTCTTTCCACAGGGTCTGTTCCCAGAGGAGCAGTTTGACAGAGTGACTGTTTCCTGTGTGTACATTTATTTCCTGTGGGGAACACCTCAGCCAGCATACATCAAGTCTTTTGAAGTAGAGAAAGCTTTTGCATTCCATGTATTCTAAAGGGTGCTGATACACAGGGTACAGATGTTGCCATAGTGCTTCATGACGTGCTTTTGAACACACCTGAGCTGTGGTGAGCATTCACATACATACAGTAACTTAGACATCGTAATGATAAATGCACAAAATAGTAAATCGCAGTAAAAAAGCTTCAATTGGTTTGTTTCTTTTTCAAAATTGAACATTCACAAGCAACACGGTAAAATTAGTTCTGGTATTATCTGGTATTATTTCCCTGTGGCAGAATGGAATTTTCCAAACCAAATCGTGGGTGAACAAAGCCAACAGCTTTCAGTCACGATGGCCAGAGGCTGCTTTACTGAAAGGGAGAATTACTGTTCAACCATGACTTCAGGTTGCATAAATGCTTTTTATTAAAGCAGAGTGAAGCCAGGTATTTTCCGATGTGGAGTAAAGTTTGATGGTGGAGTTATTGGTGTTAAAAAGACCTGACATTAAATTTGGTGCATACTTTTTACACTTCATTTAGATCATAGTAAAAACATTTGCTCTCTACTGCAGCTGACACATCATGGCACCATCAGTACTAGTCCTGCTTATCTTCCATGACTTTAAGACCTATTATCTGATGGGATTTGGAATGAGATATAGAAAAGCAATTATAGCCTAAGGTTCTACAACAGGAAATATTATTTTGTTTGTCTTGGATAAATTCAAAATGTTTTCCCTTTTTTCCATGTCTGCTGACTGTAGATTGTGGTAATGAGGCAGAGGAATGTGAGCAGCTCTGCAACATTTCTGGTCACCAGAGCCACTGATGGTCTGCTGTGTCATTTTAACATGCGGCTTCCCACACCAGAGCTACTAATAGAAAGAGTCAAACAAAGATTTTATACACTCTGTTTAATACAAAAGTCAGAGCAGAGTGCCATTGTTTCACTCCACTAGATAACACAAAAGTAAATACCTACGCATTGTCGGTTTACTGCATTTCAGAACAAATCCCTTAACTTTGTTTTAATGACCACATGATGGGAATGGTGGGTATTTGTTTTTGGTACAGCATGTTCTCAAGGCTCAGTTGACATTGGCATTACACATAGACAGACATCAATGTAACATTACACACACTAAATTACAATGCATGAGTATTTCTACTCCTGACATCCTCCAGTTACTCTCAATAATCCAGGGAACACACTGCCAATGGGTTTCATAAGGACCATTTCTTCAGTAGAAAGTAGTTCCAGTGAAAACTGTCCACAGCACATTATTCAGAGTTTAATTTAATGAGCACAATCTGGATCTTTTTGTAATCAGTTATGAGGAATTAAAAAAACATGAGTGCTTAATTTTCATCGTGTGATGAGTCTACCAACCAGTTCTGTCCCCCACCAGCCTAATCCTTCTCCAACCCCAGTTCGGAGCGCTTCTCTTTGCAGTTTTTTTGTGAACAAAAACCGATTCAGACAAATACTTAAAACACTGATCACAATCCAGAGGACCACAACTCTCACAAACACACATTCAGTTACAGAGAGTGAACAATTCTTAGTAGCTCTCACGTCACCTGCCTCTTGTCATAACATGTTACTACATAGGCCCTTCTTGCCCAGTCTGGCAGCCAAACAGGACAATCAAAAAGGGGCATTAGTGCGCGGTGATATTAATGACTCTGACTAACTGATGTATTGGGTTTGTGCTTTGGTTTTTGTTTGACGCTGTGCTTTGAAGACCTTGTGTCACACATGGTGGCACTCCCTCTGCAGTGATGCCGACAACACGGTCCATCCAAAACTAACAGTCCACAGTGAAACTCACAGCACTGACTCCATCTCAGCCAGGCACTGATGACACACTGTAAGTACTACTGTGAGCTCTACCGATCCGCTTCTGGCTTCCGGGCTATCATCATGCCGAACAGCAAGGCTGCCACTTGTTATAGTTCAAGTAAAAGCACTGTTTACAATTCAGCCACCTTCATTCAACCTCCCAGCTCCCAAGTAGGTGTTTTATTTTAAATATCATTACACTTCCCATCTTTAGGAAGTATGCTAATGACAGAGAAAACCCTAAAAAGACATTTAAAATAGCTGTTTACATGTAAAAATCCACCCAAGTGTTTTCAGGTCCTCTTTCAAAAAAGATTTCCATCAACACTAGAATGCCAGAACATTAGGAAAATGGCAAACATCTCTTCCTCTTCCCCCTCTTCCTGTAAGCAAAAACCAAACCATGCATGTCTGCCAACATCTGGTGGGGACAGGGACAGACACAGTTACTCTGCTGAGTCTCAGCTGGTTAAACCTCCTGCTCTCTATCATCCCCTATACTATGGTTTGATATAGCCAAATTCAAAATGTATCATGTTCTCTTTTACATATTTTTCTGTTTCTGTTGTCAGACAACAGAGCTTGCAAAAAAAGTGATCATAAACACTGCCAGTACCAAAAGTCCATGCTGCTGCACTGAGTTGAGTGGGTAAAATCCCTATTTTATAATCGTGAAGTCATCTGATTAAAATAAATTAGCAAAAATACAACAGCTCTACTGTGAATTAGCTATACTGACATTGACACACTGACATTTAAAATGAATGATCACAGACCTGGCACATTCAATGCCCTAGACAGGCTTCCCCTGGTCCCAGAATTTCGGGGATATTGGGCTGATTTAACTTAAAATACTGAAAATTGTAATAACACCAAAAAGAGACTTCAACTCTAAATATCACCAATATTTCACCTCTAAGTTAAAATATCAAGTGAAACATTTAATTTAACCTCCATGAAACTCCATAACACTGCTAAACATCAATAAATGTAACACTGCAGCAGGATGTCCTTTTAGGTTCAGTTTCAGTTAAATCATGCTGAGAATGAGGAGAAATACCAACACTACTATGTCAGCAGTGAGGTAGTCCACCTCAGATAGTGAAGTGTTGGCAGTTGCTCCTGTCACAGACATGTCACCTGTCCTTAGGTACATTGTTTGTGTACTGTGGCTCACCATGTCTTATCTCACGGGTGCAGAGCCTCACACCGAGGTAGAATGTTAAAATCTTTAATACGTCATCATCATCATCTTTATTACATTTCCCTAGTGACCAATCTGGCTCTCTGACTCTGACAACATGTTATGTGAACATGCATATACTGTTATAGTTGGCTGTCCTAAAGGTGATTCACAGTTCCAGTGGAAACGCAGGTATAGAGAAGCAAATATGTCTCAGCTACACACTCCCTGTAATTCTGTCATCCACTGATGTCAGAATACATCAATAAAGTTTACTGTGCTGCTTCAACCAGCTAAACTGAACAGAAACACTGGCCAGTAGTTTGGACATGAATTTGACTGCATGAGAAAAAATCTGCGTTTCTGTAACTTTCAGAGCTGCAGATAGTTGTTATGGTACTAAAACCAAGAGGCTCTGGAATGAATTGTGTGTGTGTGTGTGTGTGTGTGTGTGTGTGTGTGTGTGTGTGTGTGTGTGTGTGTGTATGCGAAGTTTGGATGAAAACACCATATTCGTGAACAGCAAAAACACAAAATCACCACTCTCTTTTAGACTGCTGTAAACAGTGATTATCTGGGGAAAAGACACTGACTGTTATCTTTTCCCCAGACTTTAAGACAGTTATTGTTTTGAAGTGATACACAGAGAGTTTATGGTCTCTTTAAAATACGTAAGAAGTAGTTTTAGCATAAGCAGTGATATTTGTCATCAAAATAATTTCATTTTCACTTCATTTTCAACAAATGAACTTAACTTGTGAATAAAATGTATATTACTTTTAGTTATATTTGAATCATTTCATTGTTATTATTGGAATCCAGCAATGGTTATTTCAGTCAGTGCACTTGAACATAAACATCATAAAGAACTGAAGTGGCAAAACACTTAAAATTGGGTTTTTTCCTTTAACCCTTCTTCCAGCCTGTGGAGAGACAACCAAAGCATATGCCTCTGGTCTTTAGAAAGCTGAGCTTGTTTCTATGTGTTTCCTTTAAGAATTGTTTACACAACTCCAATGTGTGTCTACCGCAACAAAAGGGGCAAGAGGAAGGCTCCTTTTCTTTTTGGGCAATAGCAACATTTGTGGCAAAACTACTGCCAGACGCTTTTGAGACCTGTGACTTGACAGGGGATCTAGCCTTTCCTCTACTGGCTGACTGGTCTTGAAGGTCAACAAAGAGTGGGTCAGCTGCTGTGCGAGCTTGTTTTTCAATAAAAACAGACGAGGTCTAAAATTCTTACCCTACGATTGCGCTCTTCTTGCAGCTCATAAATTTGGGCATTTGCTGAAACGATTGAGGCTGATCGTTTTTCTTGGGAGTCCAGTGTCTAACCCTGGTAATACATCCCATCCTGGGATGTTCTGTACTGGCCTTAAATGCACATAAGTTTTTTTGCTGTAGTGGAAAGATCAAGTTTAACAGGCCTGCAAACTCCAGGGGGATGAATAAGGTGACAGAATAGGGCCAAACTTTGCTTAGCAATCCACCACTCTCAGTGTGGGCCAAGCAAAGCTTAGATAGTTAAAAGTACTCTATGGAGTTTTTAAGTGGTTATGAAACAGTCTCAATTTAACGCCGACACCTCTATATGACCTGCATAAGCAAACAAGACCAACAGCGAGCAGATTGGCTATTTCTATTAGTTTCTAATTAAAGTTATTCTTAATGCCTGCCACCAAATTGGATTTTTCCGCCAAATCAGACGAAACAGCGCTAGGGTTTGCTCTGGCTGAATTCGAGCTGCTTCAGCTGCTAACCTCTCCCCTCCCGGTGAAGTAGTCTCCTTGCAGTGGGGAGTGAAGCAGAGGGAATATGTAACCTAACGTTAGGTTAAACACTACCACCTTTGTCCACAGGAACCGCCAAAATCAACACAAAATGAAAAGTTCCATTGAGCTGCTTTAAAGTAAACACTAAATTATTATTTTTTTGACTGTGCACATCAAAAAGGTTTTTGTTGGCATGTAATATTAATACAGGTGATCTTTCCAACAAAATTCATATTGTGTGTAAAAAGCTCAAATTATTATGATCTTATATGTCCACGTTCTGTTCAGCCAAATTGTCTGGCCCCTCCCTAAACGTGATGAAATTGGCAAGACTCCGATGTCCGTTAAAATGTTGACCTGCAGTGGCAGTAAACGGAAGACATGGGCCCACCAATAAGTGTGCTATATTTAGAGCTTAACAAGATATTTAGTGCCTACGAACAGTAACGTTAACCGTGATAAACAGCAGGGCTATGTACTGATACTCCCCCACAGACACACACACCAGAGAGCCTCGCGTTGTAGAGCCACTAGCTCAGCTACAACACAGGTACCCACACAGCAACTCTGTCAAAGGGACATAAACGTGCTTCTAATGACTGTCAAAGCTCCACCAGACTCCTTGTCTTTCCAGCAGAGAAATAGAGTCTGGCAGTCAAGGCAGTGTTCTAATTTTAATGTTGTAATGTTTATTGTTTTAACCTGCGTTCTAGCTGTCTTTGCTTCCATGCACACGGTTTCTTTGATAACACATTCTGATTGGAAACAATATGATTTTAGGCATTTATTTTAATCCATAAAACAGTTCTCTCAGAAAATACAAAATACATCTGTAAATATAAAAATGTCAACAAGTTAAGAGAGAGAGCATTATATGTATTATAAATTTGAAACTGGAAATTACAAATTAGTAAAACATATAGGTCTAATAGCTGGTCATTTATCTAATCAAACAAGAAAAAAACACTTTTTACCCATACTCAAATGTGTGTGTGTGTGTGTGTGAGTACTGGCACCAGTTTTTATTCCAGTTCCAAGTGTATTATAAGGCCGTGGTGTGGTTATTCAAACTCACCACCAAATTCCTACATATTGACCAACACTTTTATTAGTATGACACCGTTAGCACTGTGTGTATTGCAGTGTGTACCTAACACATGCTACTTTATAGCAGTGAAAAACAAAAACAACAGACCTCAGAGGAAATTGAGTTCAGAAGCTGTTTGTCACCTTGTCTTGTTTTGGATGGACGGACTTGTTGGGCACGTTGGCAGTCAACTCCTATGTTTTCAGTCTTTTCATATAAAACAGCATCCTGGCAAATCCAGCTCTTATTCATTCCTGTCTCCATACCACACAGGGCCAGACTTTATAGGTACATGGTGGGGCAGAGAACACACAGAGTCTATATTTTCATTTGCTATATTGGGTTTAAAGAACAAGTTTACAGCGCAGCTAACAATGCTATTTTCAAGCTATGACAGCATACACTCATGTAGTGTATGTGGTATGTGTGCTAAGTGAGGGAGACGGTTTCATAGTGTGCATGCGTGTGTGTGTGTTGGTGTCTGTGTCTATATGAGGCAGTTGGAAAGGCAGGAAGCAGGGGAACAGTGCTGTTTTCAATTAGCATGCCAGTCTGAAAGTCATGTTCGGGTGGGAGGACTTTACAAGCAGCCACACTACATACTAGATGAATGAACGGAGAGGGCGAGAGACATACGCTACCTCTGCATGGGAGAGAGAGCAGCACTCACCCATTTGTACACTACCTTCTGCTACTATGTAACATATTGTAAATGTTATTCCTCTGTGTGTGTGTGTGTGTGTGTGTGCGTAAGACAGATAGAGAGAGAGAACCTGTAGGATGTGATAAATGTCAGTTCACACTCTGAGTCTGAGAATCTGGGTGGGTGTCAGCTGAAGGTTGTGTGTGTGTGTGTGTGTGTGTGTGTGTGTGTGTGTGTGTGTGCTCGGTGGGTGTGAAACCTTTTCAGATCTTCCAAAGGGCCGGGGCATGTGAGGACACACACCACCGAGCCGTCAGCAAATCTAATCTATTTCATGTTATTTTGTTCACTCTCTCCAATAATGATGTTGCCCTGTAGAAACGTGGTTACTCACTGACCCATCAGCCTGTTTCAGTGCTAGTACTGTACTAGCGGAGGCTCAGTAACAGATTTATTAAATGTAGCATGTAGAGGCTTGCTAAATGTGAGATTTGACACACATGGCCTGTGGGCATGGATAAATTCCTCTTGTTCTTTATTGGCCTCCTATGTGCAAAAAAATCAGCTCATTGTGTAATTGGATTAGATAGAGCACAAACATAAAATGTAACCGAGATGCACAAAAAATGCTGTGACCATCCAAACCCAAATTAAAACACTGGTTTCTCATTCTTTTACTACATAAAATACAGGAAGGAATATGAGCCACTTTTACTCCTGTTTTACAATAAGTACTGATGTAAATAAACATATAGCAAACCAGAAATTAATTATAACTTAACATTTTGTTGTTTGTGTAAAATGTCTGTCAGTCCCCTCCCTATCACCAGACAAGAACGCTGTAATTGGACAATCCTGCTAAACCCCAGATTACGTCAGTGACAAAGTATTTAGAGTTATTTCCTTCTACAATATTCTGCACATGGCATCTGTGGTACAGTATGGCTAAGGTTTTAAAAAATGGTCACAGACATTTAAAGTCAGTCGTGGGCTTGACTTGTAGGAAATGGTGTTCTCCTTAACCATTCAGAAAACACATTTAATATTGTTTTATCAGCTTCATATTTAAAGTGGCTATAATCAATATTTTTATAACAATGTATGAAAAGACAATGGGAAAACAATGCAACAATGTAAAAGGCGTCGCTCATACTGATGAACCTACAGAGAATAATCAGCTGAATCTGCAGCTCCCCTCAATTTTATTCTTTTAGTTCACTCTCACCGCTCTCATAGCGTTGTTTTCAGAAAAAAAGCTCTGAAAACCCACTGTGCACTATCAAAAAATAGAGATTAAAGAGAGTGAATATTGGACTTGATGATATGTTGATGTTGTATTAACAACAACTTGCTTCCAAGTGGCCAATAAAATCTGTTATTGCAAGTTTAATAACTTTTCCTAATTTCATGAGAATTGCTTACAAACATGATTTTAACTGACATGTTTCAGAAGTCCTCTACAGAAGAAGATGCATTGCTCCTGTTTGGGTTTGAGACCACAGCTGTACAATATGGTTAAATACAATGGATTTTCATCTGTAATTGATGCTGACAATGTTTTTTACACATCACAATCCCTCCCAAATAAGTCCATTTGGATTTCTGTTACTGGTGTTTTATAAGAGTTTGTTCATAACAGGTCTAACAGGGAGTTAGACCTCTCTCTAACTGACCCCAAACACGCTTAACGTCACCTTCATCAAAGCTCAGTTTGTGGCAAAGGGAGGGGTTATCACGTCAATACTTTACAAAACAAAATACAAAATAATCTAAACTCCCCAGAGCTCAATCAGTCTCTTGCCCAGGGTCCTTGACATATTACATTGTTTTTAAAAAAATATCATCCCTGTCCTGACAATTCAAATAAACTGACATATTGTTGAGTAAGGTTATGGTGTAGGGTTGGATTTGTGTAATTTGTGTTATTGCAAATGTCAATGTAATTTTGACTAATGTTAAAACCTGGAAGTTTTACTCTGAGACTGATGGAAAGCTGCAAGATTCTTATGTATTGAATTTTGGCAGTTGACATTTGGATCACAGGTTGTGCTTTTAATTTGGTAATACAATGTATCTATTCAATGTAATGTCAATACAATGTAGTCTATTTATTTATTCATTTTGTACTTACCTTTGGTACCAAGACCTTATTGTTGTGTTGCATTGGCACACCATCGTCAGAAGTAGTAAAAGTAGTCACTCAGTCATTCAGTCACTTCACTCCTTGAAACGAGATCAAGCAAACTATCACAGTGTCTGTGCTGAAATGTCAGTGTGACACTATACTAGGTGGAAGGAAGAATCCAGCATGACATTATTTTGTCTCCACTAGTTACTGTCATGGATGCCCCAAGTTTGCATGAAACATTCAAAGGGCAATGAGTGCTCCTGGAGAGGCAGGGTATTTGCCAGATAGCAGAACCACTGGATGTGTAGGTGTGTGTGTATATTTTGAACCTTACTGCTGTAACATACTATTGCTCTCAGCAGCTTGCGGTCTAAATAATAAAAGCATTACACCTTAAGCCAAACAGGTCCACACAACATATTGCCTTTTCATAAAACAGAGCTCTGGGATTGAGAGGAGACCTTGGAGGGGTTTCTGGGTACTTTGCTGCTCAGAGGAAGAGGCAAAATGGGCTTTTCATTCCAACTTTGGCACAGTCTCTATCAAAGTGGGGCTTAAAAGAGGCAGTATAGAGGTTGGGCTTTTCAGTGTGCTTTTCACGTTTTCCCAGGCACATCCAACATAAAAGTCCCACGGTGCTTTTGTTGCTGATGGTTGCACAACTTCAGCAGGACTACCCGGTGTTTTTTCATGCACCTGCACATGCTGAAGTTAACTCCTAGATGGCATAGATACATTAGAGAGGGTTTCTTCAGAGAATTAATAGTCTTCTTTCATGGCTGTGGACAAAAGACCCAATGACATAAAGCAAAACTAATCCTTCATCAAGTGCTACTGCATTTTAAAGTGGCAGTAGACAACTTTTCAACTTTTCTCCCCCTAGCATTTCCTAGTGGTATTATTGTTGGCACCGCTGACGCAAATACAATTCACTTCAGTTCAAATTTTATTTCAGACTCACAAGAGGGTCCATAGCAACAAAAAAGAAAATAAGACATAGGCCTACAAGATATAAGACAAAGACAACCAGATCGCTCTCTGTTTTCCTCAGAGCCTAGCAACTACCAACAACACAGGACACACTGCATTTGTTTCCAAATTTCGGTGAAAAGATGATCAACACCACTTTGGAAATGAGAAAGAAGGGAGAAGCATTTTCACTGGAGAGGTAAAGTGAAATTGTCATAATTTTATATTGAATAATAAGATGGTATGAGTGTTGCTTCGCGCAAACAAGCAGTTGTTGGCGTCGGGGTGGAGGGGGGACAGCTCTAAGTACATCAGCTCAGACATGGCATTCGAATGCGTCTTCACGTGCGTCTTGAGTGACCACTTGTGATCAGGTCTCACTTCCCCGCTCTATATGCAAATAAACACGTACATCATTTCCGTTTGCAAATGCGTTGTTGTTTTTAACCGGCGGGGGCAGCAATGCACTAAACTGTGCCTAGTCTGCTAGTATAGTAGCATAGAATTTGATCTTGTTCAGGTGTACAAATGGTGTAGATTGTGAGTTTGACTATGATAAAACACTATGTACTGTTATTGATCATGATGTCAATCAATGATCTCAAAAAGAGGACACAGATGAGATTAATCTGTTTATTTTAGAGTTTCATTGCGGTTGGAAAACTTTTTGTAAACAACTTTATAATGCAAAAGAAGATACATGTGGTTTTCACACATGACTGTTACAATCAGCATTCAAGCATTATGGAAACCGCAGAGTTGTAGTTTAGAGGGAGGTGGCCAGAAGTGTAGAATGTAGAACGCGATGTAGCCTCAGGTGGTTATGCTAAATAGAATAAACAGTATGACATACATTTGTTAATGCTGATATGCTAGTGTTACTTAATTGGAGTATTTTTAAGTGGAATGTCATGCATGAAAAGGGTGTCACGTACTAAAAGGAGCAGTATACTGCGTCCAAGTCTTTAAAGTTCCATGAGAGTAGAAGATAACGGGGTAGACTGATATCATCACCACATCTGTCAGGCTTGTGTCTGGCGCCTGTTGAAGACACCACTATCTTGATGACCCAGTGTGCATTGTAATCAGAGAGCAGTTATTTAGATATTGAAAAAATGCATCATTCTCCAATAGGTGTAATCAGGTTCTAGTTTCTTTCCAGTATCAATTCCAAGAATACACCAAAGGCAGCCGTCCTCATTTTCATCAGGCCTGCATGAGCCTTGATCTGGTCTTATCTTGTCCTGTTTCCTTTGAACCTAAAAATTATGCTCTTTCATCTCAATATAAACAGTTAGAGGAAATACTCCATTCATGATCACACAGCAGAGGTACTGCCCACAGCATGCCCTCTGATTGGCTGACACAAAGCCATGTCAGTAGCTTTATTTTGTCTGAGCATATGCAACATTAATAATGTGTGTACATACATAAAAAAGAAGCTTGTTGTCCCATTGCCTGGGCTGTAGTGATCAAATTTGAATTGTGAATACACTACTCTTTAGTATAGCACCACTAATTCTGTGACAATTACATTGCATTTCCTATAGCTGTTTCACAATAAAAAAACCTCCTTGTTTATAGGTGGATCTTTAATGTGAAGCAGCAGCAGGAAATGTTTGATTTGCATAATCAGTAGCTTAACACAGCTCAAATACGACTGAAAGTAAACAGTAAAATAAGGATGATATCCTAAAGTACAAATAGAAACTAAACTCCAAACCACAGAGATTCAGTTGAAAACTATAAAATTACTCAGAGCTTAACACAGAAAGACTTTGACAAACTGAGCATTCTCTCTCTCTAATGATCTCTCTCTGAGCAATGTTGCACTTGTGTGAAATCATTTTTCAACTCACAAGCATTTTGAGGAAACATTCACTTGAAAATTCTGGTCTTATGTTGTGTTTTGTTTTTGTTTCTTGTATTTTTTCTTTAATTTTGTAGTCGACAGTGTAGAGATAAACAGGAAATGTTGGGAGAGAAAGGGGGTATGACATGCAACAAAGGTCCCCCAGCACAGCATGAAGCTGTTGATATATGTCTACCGTCACAGACAGGGTTGAGTTGTAATGCTCTGTTCAGTTTTAGAGATAGCTGCATTCCTCGTTAGCAAAGTTGCATTCTTAACTTCGCTAAGTTCAATATGTTCACCCGTGAATTCCTATATGAAATGGAAAAATTGCAGTTTAATCGCTGACTTTGTCATACACATTTTCTTTTTAAGACTCTCTGCAACAACTAAGTAAACACAAGCACAGGTATAGATTCCCAAAGAAATCGAACATTGTTGCATTTGCAGTTCTTCTCAGCCATTGTCTCAGTCATATGGAACATTTTCTCATACTTTTTCTGCAGGTCTGCTGATGGGTAGTGTGATGCCCAATCTTACATTCTTGGGGCTTTTAGAGCTTTTGATGAAACAGTAGGGGAGAAAGGCTGGTGGTCTGGGCTGACATGTTGGGAAAGGTAATTAGTGCAGAAATCCCACAGAAATATCTCTCATTAAACTCCAGTCAGACCGCTGTACCAGATTCCATCTGGAGGCCTTTCCCTCACTTTCTTTTATTGACAAATGTTGGGGCTTTTATGACACTTTTTTTCTTTATAGTCTCCACCATCTGGCTATATTAATTCAAACATACATTAAAAAAGCCTGTTGAGATTTACAGTGTAGACCCCAAGGACATATACGATACTTGAACAGTAGTTCATAAAAGTAGCACACATATTTCAGTATCCATTTTTGAGTTGTGATTTTTTTGCTATATACTTCTAACACTGTTATCCCTGTGTAGTTTATATTTAATGAACCAAACATTTTAGTAATAGAGAACAACAGGGGTGTTTCTAGGATTTGAGAACAGTGGGGGCTTAGCCCAAACCTCTGTAGGGGCGTCTGGGGGGATCCTCTCCTGGGAATTTTTTACATGTCTTGAAATAATCATTAATTAATCAATGTGTACCTCAAACTGTTGTTTACTTTCCCGATGAAGTATGAATTGTGATGTTAAAAATATCAGTAGTTGTTAGTAATTAATATTAGTATTGAGTAGAAACAGAATACTTCACAACTGCTATCATTAAACATTTACGGACTAGAGTTGGAATAACAGTTCAGTGTATTTATGTTAACATTACTTTACTGGAGTATTAAAAGAGGTTTCTTTCACTCACACAGTTTTCAGATACAGCTTATGCAGTGTAGCTCACTGTTCACCTCTCCATCATCTGCTACTGTCTCTCTTCTCTCTCTCCATCACCTGCTGCTGTCTGTCTTTCTTCTCTCTCTCCCTCTCTCTCCATCATCTGCTTTCTGTCTGTCTGTACCTGTCTACCGTTTTAGTTTTGTTTTTGTTTTTTTTAGTTTTGGAGCCACACTATACATAAAGTAATGTTATGCAAATTGAGATTATCAAACCATTTTATATGGAAATTTGATTTCTATTTATTTGGCCTGTGAGCTAAACAACGCACCTACAGTCATGATGAAGAGAAATTTCAACCACTTCTTAACCTTCCCTCTCTTTTGGAAAACTCCAAAAAGATTTTTTTTCCACCTGGACCTGTACGCTCTGCCATTTCTCCTCTACTCTCTGCTCTTCCCGCTGTAACTGTCACTCAGCATTGCCCTTTGCTTAGCAAGCTATCACAAAAAGTCGCTCAGATGTATGGCTGTAATTGGGTAGACAGAGATCATGATCAATATTGGTTTGGATCTGGATGTTGGATTATTTTGATTGTGTCCATGTGCTTCTGGACACGTCAATGAGTGTGACATTGATGATATTTTTGCTTGCTATGTGTTGGGAGTGAGTCGCTTCCCCAAGTCACGGGGTTCAAGTATCTCAAGGTCTAGTTCACAAAGTGAGGATAAAATGGAGCATGAGATCAAAGGTGGATTGGTGCAGTGTCAGCAGTAATGCGGGCATTGTACTTTGTTGTGCTTGTCAGGCTTGTGCACTGTGGTGGTTAAAATCTTGAAGTCAAAGAGACCATCCGGCCAGGTTAGGGCAGGACATCAACCATCTGAAGTTGCTGTGCCATGTGAAGATAGTCTCGTGGAGGCCCTTAATATAAGGTCTGAAGTGTTCAAGAGCCCAAATGACTGCTAAACACTTATGCCTTGGTATGCCTTGAGTATGCCTTTTCAGCTTTATGTAGGGAATGATTTGTATATGCCACAACATCTCAACCCTCCTCATCTTTCTGGATCAAGGCTTCTCCCAAGCCGAAGTCACAAACATCAGTGTGAATGAAGAAATGGTGAGTGAAATCAGGAAACGGGTTGATGTGATGCACTTTTTCAGAAAACCCATCAAGCCTTGACATTTATTGTCCTTGTAGAATGGTGAGTGCATGGAAGGGTGTGCTGGTGTGTTGTAGAACTCAAAGAAGAATACACAGAACGGAAGCAGACCAAACCAAGGTCCAAACCAAGGTCCACACAGAGCCTTGGGTAAGCACTGGGCCTGTATACAATCAAGACTGGAGCAGTCCATGGGCCAGAGGATGGCTCAATGATGTCATCTTGCAGCATTTGCTGTATCTGGTCTTTGATTACTTTTTTTGCTGGAGATATGTGATACGGTGGAAGGTTAATAGTTTTTGCATCTCTCCCCAAGATGGACATCAAACATGTCAAAGCAGGTGAGAAGAATCAACATGGCAGCTCTTTGTTGCTCTGCGAGGCTTGCTTCAGCAGTATTATGTGCAGAGCAAACAATAAGGTGTCGAGGGACACCATCATGTCCCAGTATATGTGCTGGTAAGTTTGTTTTTGTTGGAGATCATTAACATGGTAAAGAAGCAAGGGGAACAGTTCAGCAGGAATGAATTATGCTTTTGTAAAGCAACAACCTGTTGTTGGGGGGCAACAGACAGTGCTATGAGTTTGTGTATGACATGGAGTCTTTGCTGGGATCGTTTATGGATAGCAGCGATGTGTTGATCTGAGGTCATGGTCTACAATGAGTCCAAGATATTTGAAATTGTTGACCTGTTCTTCTGTCTTGCCACGGATGGAGGTGGGGTTCAGTCCTGTATGGGGTGTGTTTAATGTGCTAATGACCAGTTCTTTTGTTTTGTCTACGTTCAGCTAGAGGTAGTTGTCAGAGCACCATTGTGTGAAGTGAGAATTGGAGTGTTGAGTATTGTAGAGTTATTGTCATTGAGTAGTCCAAGTGCTGCAGAGTATTTGAAGTATGTGGTGATGGTGATTTGTATTCCTGAGGAGATAGGCACATTATAAAGTGTAACTCAGAAAGCATCCCTCCTTTACACCAGGGCGTGAGTGAAAACCTGTGAAGACAATAAACATTGCTCATGGTTCATAAATACGATTCATTCATGTGTTTGTGTAAATTAATGTTAATTTAGTTAATAGATAGTTGTTAGCTAATGCTAGCTTAACTGTTATGGTTGTAACTAAAGTGCTAAAGTGCAGAAGTTATTCTTCTTCTGGCGTTTTTGTCATTTATCAAACAGCTTCAGGTGCATTACCACCTCCTTCAGGACAGGAGGAGGGCCGACCCTGATTTGCATGTAACCTGGAGTGAAAAAAAAAGACGATTGCGATCAGATTTGTGATCTGGCCAACAGATAAAAGTGTAAACAAAAATGTCTTAAATCTCATCTAAATTTTATCTGGATACAGTTTGAAATGATAAGTATAAATTGGGACATAGGAACCCCCGCAGTCTTTCAACTTTAGCTTGTAAGACTTCTACTTACAAGTCTTGTACTTACTTGTACCTAGCTGAAGGTCTGAAGTCGCACAATGAGGAATAGTTTGTCACAAGAGTCATGTCAGAGCCAAAATCAGCAATGTCAGTCTGCAAGTGCTAGCTTGTTATTATGCATTGCAACTTTTAAGCACAAAAATAAACCTGAATTAACACTACAATATTGTTCAAGTGCAGTAACAAAATAATTGTCAATACCACAGCTAAATAATACTGGAAATATGCACTTTGTGCATATCATTTTCTTCCACAGTTAAACAGCTTTGTTACACAGCTTCTAGTCTTGCGTTTTTCAAGTGCACACTTCTTTTAAATGGCCATCCCTTCTTTCTGAACAAGGATGCACTGTCTGCTCCGTCTGATCATTACTAACTTACTGGAATCCCTGGATGATATCCAAAAAGGGGCCTCAGGAACACATCCCCCCACCACACACACACACACACACACACACACACACTTGTCAGCATCAGCCTTCCATACCATGAAAGCCTCACACGCACTAATCCCTGCTGTCGGCGGCCTCTTTGTTTTCAGCGTCATCTAACTTCTTTACAGGTGACTGAGTGACCCCTGTCTGGAGATTAACTAATTTCTTTAACAACTCTGAGCGGCATGTCACATTTACTACTGTCTCTGCCTTCAGACATGACTGGAAGCTAGGGAACTGAGCTCATATGTACTTTGTGTGTGTATGTAATGGAAACCTGTGTTGTCATGTGGCTTTGATGGGCCACTATCAGATAAAATCATTTTAGAAGAGATTATTTTCAAAGGGCAGGTAGACACTCTATAATAAGCTGCTTGATGAGTCAAGAGGGAGTCGTAGAATATAAGAACATGAGAGTCTCAATGATCAGAGGTGATTAAAGTTACTGCGAATTTTATCAGTACTCTGACTTGGCAGAGTCAATTTTATCAAGTGAAATGACAACTGTCACAGAGAAATTTAATCAGTTATAGTTAATTACTGCTAATGTTGTAAAGGAACTGATTACTTAGTCTGTGTGTGACAACTGGGGACCACTGTGTGTGTACACTGTGTTGTTTTAGTTCTAGTGCCCCCTGGTCATAATACATTGTTTTTCAGCTCATTCCAATATTAAATATACCTTCCAAGACCCATGTCAATGGAAAACTAGAATATTGTTTTGGGAACATTTGGGGAAAATATGCTTATTTACTTATTATTTACTTATTTAGAGTAGAGAGTTAGGTAAGAAGATTGCTATCAATTTCATGTCTTTCCATTAAATATGGAGTAGTTTGCAGTCTTTATGCTAAGCTAACCACGCTCTGACTCTAGCTCCATACTTAACACGCAAACAGCGAGTGGTATCGATCTTCTCATCTCACTCTCAAAAAGAAAGCAATAAGTGCAATGTTGAACATTCTTCAGATTCTACAGCATAAGCTGATGAATAGTGTGCTTCCAACTTTGTGGCAGCAGTTTGTTTGCTTGAAACCAGAAGAGTGGAGGCTGTAAATAGCAGAACATGATTGTCCATGGTTTCCAACCATGTACCTCAGGCACTTCTCATCACATAGGCCACTGAAGTACTTTCCTCACATTGGCTGAGAGGCGGGGTACACCTGGACAGGTAGCCAGTCAGTGACAGGACTCAATTGGAATAATACTTATTGAGGTTAGCAACAGAGAAAGATTTTGTCAATTAGACTCCATCGATGTAAGCATCTTCATCAAGCCTAGGTCCATATGAAGGTAGGAGATGGGACAGGATCCTCCAGAGTCTAGGTACTAGTGGTGGTGGAGTAAAGCCTGCAGGTGGTTGTTGGAAACTTTCAGTTGAGTCTCTTAAGGATATCCTGGAGGTCATGGTGATGGGTAGGACAATAGTTGCACAATAGCAGGTCTGAAAGACAGAATGACAGAATTACAATGATATATATGAAGAACAGCATCCAGGGACTGATAGACTAGAGGAACGCAGGCAGAAGGATCATTGGTCAGGTATGGTGACACCAGAATTGTGAATGTAGAGATGCAGACAGTGTGGGAAAGCGGAAGTAACGAAGGAAAATAGTACAGCGTCACAGAGCCTCTAGCATGGCTGTAGACTCTTAGTCTTGTAATCCTTTATGTTTCTTTTCTCTAATTCTTATTTTTTACATTTGTCTTTTAGCACAAATTTAGGAGCATGCCACTTTGCATTTCTCGACACTTCTTACTTGTGTATGTGACAAATAAGCCTTCGAATCTTTGAATCCTTGACAGGAACTCAACGACTACCTCATCCACCTCACCCATCTAACTCCAGGCTCTTGACCAGTCGAATAAAATGTTAGGCGAGTCCACCTGTTTACAATTTGTTTGTGAAGGCCACCGGGAACACATCTGTCATGGTCTAAGCCATTGGAATATAAGAATATTTGAGGATATACATCCTTTATTGTGGTAATTTCACAAATGTTTTTTAAAAAACGACAACTTTAGCAACATGCTGTTATGAGGATTAACACAAATTATGTTAATGTAAACACAAACTAAGGAACAGGACCACATCTGTGAATCCTATTCATCTGCCTTCTAATCAATCTATTTAAACCAGTTCAACTCTTTTCTCTTTATCTCTCTCAGTTTACCTCTCTCTGTCCCTGAATCAAGGGGACTTTCGCCAGTCACCATCAGATATCTTCAACATTACAAAAGACAGTGAAAACAACATTTAAGCTTTCCTTACTTTTCACACATTATTCATCATTAAAATATCAAACCATGGAGAGTAATTACTGTCAAATGTTGTGTGTGCTCTGCTCTATTAGAATCAAAACATTCAGTGTCCAGATGCACAGTGAGTAAGAGCTTAGATGGAAGCCAGCACTGAGAAAGCTGAACTGAAGTGGTGAACTTGTCACAAACCTAAATACACGCGGTGTGAAGATCTACTGTCATTAAATATTTGTGAGTGATGTGTTTTTATTAAGTGCTGCTCCTATTTTAAAAGCAGCTCTGTATGCCTCCTTCCTTCATATAATGACCTATTTTGGCCAGATAGCTCACTTTCATGTTTTGTCAACGCTTGAATTCAAGAGGTCAGATGGAAACATTTGCAGATGTCAACTATGTTATGTAATCTAAAGAGTTGATTTACTTCATCAGAAGCTTGGAGGATGTCTTCATAATAAAAGAACCACAAAGATCCATCTGGATTACTCTTCCCCTTCACATGCTAATATTTATTCATTTGTAAAGTTAAGTCTATCCATAAATTAATGTGTTATTGTGTTACATGAAATGTAATTGTACTTTTTGAAATTAAAATAAACTGTATTTTTTCAACAGGAAATACAAAAATACACATGGGCACATATTCCAAGTAGAGTCAACACTTCTTCGTCTACATTGTCTAAACAACTACACTCATAGGATCATTTCATTCTCTCAAAGCAGATAATAAATGTAATATGACAGTTATGAGTGTCTATACCAACCGGCAAACAGAGTAAACTACACACAAGTACAGTGATATGGTGGGTAGTTTGGATCAGACTGGGAGAAGCACCGCAGAGATGTGACCCACTTCCTGTTTGTGTCATCAACTTTGTCTTAGCCAAACTCACTGCAATAGACTGCCCTTTACATTTTCTGATCTGACGTCTCTATCAGCAGGATGACATCATATGTCTGTGCTTTCCAAAACTGCTACAAATCACTGTTGAAAAATAAAAAATAATTAATGATGTGACAAAGCTATGGTTAGGGTTTGGATAGGTTTAGGCACAAAAACAACTTGGTTAGGTTTAGGGAAAGATCAAGGTCTGGGTTAAATTAGGGTTAGGGTTAGGTTAAGGTTTAGTTACAGTTACAATAATAAAAGAGATCAGTGTTGACTGTCGGAAGAAAACGGGAAACAAACAGTGGTCTCCCATGTTAATGTCCAATGTTTTGGTGACCCATCCATCCACCTCCTGCCTACATGGACTTTGTGGCTCTATAACAACATCACCTTACTTCCTCCTTTGGTCCCATCATAATTACTATGGTTGTTAGAGGGCTTTGTCACTTGACTGTTCTTGGGAGGACAGTCTTAATGAATGACGTAATGAGTGTTCCTGGTAAAACTGCAGGAATCTTAAAACTAATCACTCACTACTATTAAGTAATTGATGAGTCTTCAATTATGCATGCACTCTCAATTTCACAGTTTCCATTGAATATTTTGTATGGTTGGAACCTGTGATTCTATGCTGTACATATGACAACACAGGCTGTATGTGGATTTGATTAATAATTATAATAATAATAACTTTATTTATATGGCACCTTTCAAAACAAGGTTACAAAGTGCTTTACAATAAAACAATAATAAAAGCCAGCAAGAACCAAAACATGTACAAGATATAAAACAGGATAAAATAGTTTGAAATAGTTACAATAAATACCATCAGTTCAGAAAAAGCCAAACAAATAAAGTACAAGATATACATGTACATGTACAAGATATAAAACAAGATTAAATAGTTTAAAAGTCGAGATTTTGGAACCATTAGTAGGGCCTTACTGGAGTATCTCAAGCAGCGGTCAGACTCATAGAGAGTTAGCAAATCACAGATATAGGCAAGAGCCTGACCATTCAAGGCTTTAAAAACAAGCAGTAAAATCTTAAAATCAATTCTAAAACTCACAGGTGACCAGTGAAGGACAGCAAGGACTGGTGTGATGTGGTCGTTTCTCTTAGTACAAGTTAAAAGCCTGGCAGCAGCGTTTTGTATCTGCTGCAGTCTTTGGATGTTTCGCCTGCTGATAGCAGAATAAAGTGCGTTGCAGTAGTCAAGTCCGGAGGAAATAAAAGCATGGATGATCTTTTCTAAATCTGTAGAGGAAAGGAATGACCTGATCTTGTTCAGATGTCTCAGCTAGACAAAGCGGGACTGCACCACTGAGCATCAAAAGACAAAAAAAAATAAATCTAAGGTTACACGCCTCTTTTTTTAACATTGTCAGATAAGGCACCCAGACTAGAAGAGAGATTGTTTGCTGCTAGTGCTGGGGCTGGAGGGGGTAATTATAACTATTTCTGATTTGGAGTCATTTAGCTGCAGGAAATTTTCGAACATCCAATTCTTAATTTTAGCAAGGCAGGACATGAAACAAAAAACACCGGTGGTGCCAGGCTTTGAAGGGACATACAGTTGCATATCATTCACATAACAATGAAAGCATGTAGCATGGAAATGATAAACAGGAGGGGACCCAGAATAGACCCCTGGGGGACCCCACAAAACAGAGGAGCATGAGAGGAGGAGGCATCTCCAAGTGTAACAGAGAAGGACCTGTTTGACAGATAGGAGGTGATCCAGTTCAGAGCCACATCACTGATACCAACAAAGATTTTCAGGTGGTTGATTAAGACATTGTGATCCATTATGTCAAAGGCTGAGCTGAGGTCAAGCAGAATTAAAATGAAGTACAGGCCTGTGTCGGCAGCAAGCAGTAAATTATTGGAAATCTTGACAAAGCAGTTTCAGTGCTGTGTTGAGAGCAATTTTTTCAAAGATTTGATTATTATTCATAAAAGAAGTCAGTCAGTCAGAATGTTCTGAAGCCAAGTCGTCATACTTGAACAATGAAATCAGTAGTTTGTCAGTGAATTTCAAAACATTACCACATCACCATTAACATGATCAGAAAATGTATAAACGTTTTCTGGTCTGCCTAAACCTAACCACCTTTTGGTGGACTTCCTTCCTAATAGGTTTTGTGGTGCTATAACAATGTCACGCTACATCCATCTTTGCTTCTAACAGATGACAATGATTATTCACACAACCACATGAGGTTGCTTGTCAGGAAAAGTAACCATAGGTTATTTTAAGTGTTGAACAAATGGCCAATAGTGAGGGCTTTTGTTGTTTTCTTTATAAAGACATTATATATCTCCCAAAAGTGATTCTGTGAAAAGAGCATAATTGGGACACAGTTATCCTGTTCAATAAAAATGTAACTTATGTCCAACATTTTTATGTCCTGTAACCATTTGTCATAAAACTTGCAAGCCATGACCAAAAAATCCTACAGACATGTTGTTTCAAATATAGTGGAGACTGAGTCGAGTGTGTAAAAGAAGCAAAAAGGTTGTTCTTAACAACACTGACCATTTCACATACATTGAAGATTTGTGTAGATGCTTACTGATTGTGATTGTGATTGTGATTGTGATTGTGATCGAGCAAAGCAATGCAAAATAATGGCTTTCAAACATGGTACCTGCATTTCATGGACTGACCAAATTTCCGTCTGCCTGTCTGCACTGTAATTGCACAGGAAAGCAAGCAACAAATGATTCATACTGCATGTGACTCATCGCTGGAAATTGTCATTAGAGTTTTCTTTTGATGTCCACAGAGAGACAACTTTATGTCTGCTGTTTAAATATGTAAGAAGAATGTCTGAAAACTCTCAGAATTCAAATTAATTTTCATTGTATGACATGAAGGTATAGTAGCTGTGTGTTGGGAAAAGCTTACTGAGGCAAAGAGATAAGATGTATGCCAGAGGTTCAGTCACACGGATGGTAGTGTTTTGGATCTGTAATAAACTTTAGATTATCAGCTGGATATAACCAGCATGGTGGAGATGAAGATAAGGTTGTGCACCACTTCTTCCTCTGGTTCATAGTACACGCATTAAAGTAAAGATCCTGGGCACTCACATACCTGGTTTTTGATGGTGTTGTAAATCTTTATACAGGGGGAGATTTGACTGAATATTTGACAGATTATCAGCACACTTAGATATTAATGTGAAACTCCACCAGTTTCACACATAAAGACCACTTGGGCTTGGAGGTGTGATGTTTGTAAAATGTGGGTATTTGCCAGGCGGCGGGGGTATAATGAAAAAATTCCATTGTTGCATCATGGGAAATGTAGGATTCAGCATGCCTGGAGTTTTAAACTATACTATGAATAAAAACTCATGATATCTCATCTTCTGCTGCTTCAATTTTGACCTTTTTTTAATCTGTCTCTTGTGACTTCTCCAACTTTATAGAAGTGCGATAATGAACCACTTTTAAAATGAACAAGGTTGATTGGTTAGAAAAACTATTCTCAAGCAGCTAATATTATCTGAGTTGATTAATTAAAAGCTTAATGTTGTTCATTTATCATCTCATAGGACATAGGAATTTGTTCAGGGAATGATGAATAAATTCTACAAAACACACCAGGCTGTGAACTGAGATTAACTGAACTGACTTTTCACCAGTGATCTGTGTATCAGATGTTCATGGTGTCTTTCTCACTCTACAGCTAAGGTAAAAACTCTGAATCACTGCAGTCCTTTACAGGAGCCGACATTGTTTTTTAAACATCTTATTGCTAAATGAGAATAATTCTCTTTTATCTGGAAAGCTGAAATGTTAAAAAAATAATGTTAATTTCTCTGTAAATGGCCATGTACCTTTCATCTGACATTATACATCGTTTCTAGGGCTGTAATGTTTAGTTGAAATGTCCTTTGTTTTAATTCACAAATTGTATTTGAACATATGTTCTTTTCAGGAGGGGAAACTCTGCATAGTTAAAGACATGGCAGGCTCAGCATGATGCTAATTACGCCCAAACAAGTTCTTTACTGTGGCTTGAGAATAAATCTGGGACAAATTAAACCATGAAATGACATGTACCAATTACAAAGTTACAAAGTAAAAATCTGTTCACATAGTTAGAATCCAATGCCAATGAGCTGGGTACTTTAATTGATGATTTTTTTAATTGGAAGCATGTTTATTCTGTGTGTGTGTGTGTGTGTGTGTGTGTGTGTGTGTGTGTGTGTAAGGGGGTTGTTCAGGCCCCTATAAATGCAGAGGTCATGATGACACTAAGATAATTCCATGTCAGATGACTGAGGAGGTTAACTGGAGGGTGCGAGGGGGAAGAGGAGGGGAGGGGAGGGGGTGGGGTTATTTCCTGCTAAAGCTTGTATTTTGCGAAGGAACATTTGTCGTACTGAAAGCTGTAACAGTCCAGCTTGTGAGAAATAAAAAGAGAGATGCAATTCAGCTAATGTTGCAGGAGACTGTCCTCGCAAGAAAAAAAAAGCTTAAATCACATAGTGTACATTCATACTGTAAACAGCACTGTGCTGAAAAAATGGAAGGAGCTGTGTTGATCCTATAATGATGAGTTTGGATTTTACATCTCTGGAAAGTTATCAGAGTGACTTTCATTAATTACAGTGCATTGCTGGGTGTGGAAGAGTTAAAATACCTAAATTAAAATAAATCAAACAAAGAAATCAAGTGCAATAAAATTCACATTGTAATATAGGCTAGGCCTACCCTGCAGTCTGAGCAGTGCTGCCCTGTAAGGCACCAGTAACATCGCGCAGCTTCCAATCAGTGGCCTGGCTGAATAGTTCATGGTGTCACACACACAAGAAGCCCTTCAGTACAGAGAATCTAGGGATCCAAAAGTGGCATCTGCCAGCATCCAGGTTCGAACAGGCAGGAAATAGAGTGCAGACAAATCTCTGGAGGTGGCTGAGTCACGTCTGAGGCTAGGCACTGATTGGGACTGTAGCAAAAGGGTGTGCAGGCCAAGGCTACTTGAAGACCTGTGTGTAGACCATCATAAATTGAACAGTGCTCTGTGATTTCTTGTCTTGAAATATTGACCAAACCACCTTAAAGGTGTATAAGTAGTAAAAGAAAAACTACTTTGAAAAGTAAATTAATATTAAGATCATCTTAGTTCATATATAATTAGAGTGGAAAAGTTTTCATATTTATGAAAGTTATGTTCTCCCCTCAAGATTAAGCTAAGATTTTTATTTGTTCACACTCATTCTAAAATCTAAAATCAGTTTATTGTGCACTAGAGAGAGAGGGTGAGAAAAAGAGGATAGAAGGAAGAAAGGAACAACTTCAATTGAGAAATGGTTTCCACAAGTGTGAAATCACATGATGTGATCACATTAATATTGTATGTTTTAAGTATATTATATATATATATTTGTGTGTATTTCACTCACTAACTCACATAATTTTCAAGACATTCTCTGATATTATATTTCTCGTTTTATATTCTATCTGTAAGTATAGTTTTAGAAAAATTTCCAAGGCACATTTATCAGTAGTTAGTAAATGTTATGTAAATTTTAGATTGATCCTACTGTCACTTGCTTTTTGGAAATGTGTTAAGTGTCACTTTCATTACCTTATTTACATGTTGAGAACAATATAATGGCACACAAATAGAAAGAAAAAAATTCATGAAAGGTTTAATTAATTGCTAATCAGTGTAACATTGTTTCAATGTATCAAAATCAACTAAAATTCAATCCAATCCGAGGCACCCTTTTAGATAATGGGTGAATCAATGTTGATTGATGTCAGCCGTGATTTGATGTTTATTCAACATTAAATATAACAAGCGCTGTCAATCTGCTTTAAATGTCAAACATTAATGTAAGCCCCTTAAAGACAAGCATCCCTTTATGTTGATGGCAATTTCGCACGTTGGTCCCGTGTCTGAATAAGCACCCTGATCACAGCACAAGTATGCTGTCAGGTTAACGTAAAGGCTGCAGCATAAGGTGACCAACAGTCTCTCCCCATATTTTTCATTTTCATTCATGTCAAATGCGTGGATGAATAAATGAATATCTAGCCACATGCTGTACATATAGCATGTGAGCTTTTGCACATATTATAAAACAGTCAGCAGAATTCGCTCTCTTCTAACATTAAATGATGAAATTGAAATGTATTAGTGGATTCACTATGAGAAGGGGTGATGGACAGGACAGTCATCAAGACGTCAATGGAAAAAATTTTTTTAATATCAGTCAGTGATGAAGCCTGTGAGAGAACAGAAGACACTATTCGTCCTTGCTGTCATAACATCTTTAACTCACCACTCTCTCTTGCACCAAATATCGGGCGAGCACGCTGCTCTTTCCGTAAAATGTCCTGTCATGTTTGAATGATCCCATAAGGAACATTAATGTAAAAGATATAATCTACCACCCAGATGTGCACTGACTTAGATGTACTTTGAAGTACTTTGAATCTCACCCACAGGACTTAAGGTGTATTATTGTTTATGTGTTACGATGACTCTGCACGGTACACTGAGTGGAGTGAGGGTGCACAAATAGTTACAATTTGTTGAACTTTGACCTGCGTTGACCTTTGTGGGCACAGCCAATCGCTGTTGACCATTGCTTGAGCTGTAAGATGGAAGATGGACAAACAACTAATTACGCGTATTTCTGAATTTCCAGAACTGTACAATAACAAAATTGGCCTCAAACTGAGACCAGACAAAAAAGATATTCCATAGGTGAAATATCAGCATGCAGATGCAGCTGACTCTCTGAAACATAGCAATCTACTGCTACCAACATTAGCAATGTTTGATAAATACGGCACCAACCAATGAGGAACGAGCAGCGCAAGACCCTTGTTTTGCCACTGTAATGTGAATACCACAATACCGCCTTTACACCTGACCTGAGAGCAACTTTTCAGTCCAAGGACCAGCATCACTGTTCCCATCAGGAGTGATTAGGAGTGACTGGTGAGTAAAATTTAATAGTGATAAAATCATCTTACTGCAGATTAAAGTGTAAAGCACATAGTGCTTAAAACTCACTCATTAAGATAGTCTCTTACATTAAAAGGCTCCTCCTTGTGGACCCTGGCATGAAAAGTTTGGGCACCCCGCCCTATATCATCAATTGATCGACTATGAGTCATACCTTATCAACTTTTCACTATAAGGCTATGTACAGCATATATTTCCTGTGTATAAGGCCAATGGTGCCAGGTATTGATTGATTGATAATCCGTCAAAATTGACTATATTAATAAGGTTGAAAATGGGTGGAGGGATTTCATTTTGCTCAACTTACACTGACAATGACTTTACTCTCATGTGTCAGAGGTATTAACTTGTCGTTTTCTACCGGATTATTGTCTTTAACAGGTCAAAGTTACAATTTTATTATTCTTACTGGTAGTAAAGCACTGAAGTAATCTTGGTCATACAGTAATTGCCAGGCTGGGTGTGTTTGTGCCCAGCTCAGGTCTGAGCTGGTAGCTTGAGTATGCCAATGAGCCTGACAGGCCTCCTCCAGGCTCTCTCTAATAGGTGCTAATTGCATTCCATTCTCGCTGGTCAGTCGCCAGAGGGAATGTGGCTGTTATTATGGTGGAGCCCTGGAGCCACGGGCCATCAGCACATTCTTCTGGACTCAGTCAAAACACGCCTCCTGCAACCACAAAGGTGTGAGGCAGGCTGCTGAGAGAGCAGTCCCAAGGCAAGGCTTTCTGATCCATGTATGAGTGGAGATAGACATTTGTGTGTTCAGGATGATCTTAAATAAGGAGAACTATGAATAATCACACTAATGTTAGCAAGATTTTTAAACAGCCCTCCCAGTTTGCACCGGTCTTTGATGTCAACCTTTTCTTAAGAAGAAAGGCTGGTGCACTTAGTTGTGTGTTAAAGAACCAGTGTGTAAGATTTAGGGGGATCTATTGGCAGAAATGGAATATAATATTCATAATTATGTTTTCATTAGTGTATAATCACCTGAAACTAAGAATTGTTGTGTTTTTATTAGAATGAGCCCTTCATATCTACAGAGGGAGTGGGTCCTCTTCCACCGAGCCCACGATGTTGCACCACCATGTTTCTACAGTAGCCCAGAAGGGACAAAGCAAACACTGGCTTTAGAGAGGGTCTTTCGCGTTTTTACATTGAAGTGGCAGTCAGCATATTGCCACCATGTTCTCCTACGCTCGGAAAGGGAGGGGTAAAGTTTCAGTTCACCGCTCACTGCTAGATGCCACTAAATCCTACACACTGGTCCTTTAAAGTGTCCAAAATTTAGAGATGAAAAACTTCCTCCCATGGAAATACAGTATATGGACACAAGTCTTCAGCTTTCCCTGTAGAAAGCAGCAGTACCTGAGAGTTGTAAACCTAATGGAATCTAAACCTGTCATCAAGGTGTGCTTGTAAATTGACTGTACTTGAAGTTTAATGTTATAAGATTGTATAATTAGGTTTATTCCTACAAAAACTTTCTCTGCAAGTTTGGTTAATTAGGTTTGTGCTTACATGCTTAATTTGGATGACTTGTACATTCAGTGCCTGTAAATGATTTTTCTAAGTTTGTCATTCAGCGATTGGAACTGATTCCATGGGTGGTCTGGAGTTCAGACAGCTTTGACAACTCATTGGTTTCATACAGAGTGCATTTTGCATGACCTCATGAACCGAACCAGGAATGCATGTTAAAAAAGCACACATTAACTTGCTTAAATGAATCAGTTGGTAACACATCCAGTCCACAACCAGGTAATGATCTTAGAAGTTAAGAGTGTGTTTCTATGGACAAGACGGAGGTGTAACACTCAAAAAAATAGATATTTTACATACAACAAGTATTTTTTAAATACAAATAAATAATGAATGTAAGTAAAAACTAATAACTAACTAATAGTCATATAAAAACAACAACAAAAATAATGTAATCTGCAGTTTAGTATTTGTAGAGCCAGATCAAACTGGGAACCCAAAAGTATCTCCTATAAACTTTAGTCTAGATATAGTGAGGTTTGTCAGTATCTAAAACTGTTGTGATTACATTTGGCTGTTGAATTATTCTTACCAATATTATTGGTATTCTACTTTTTAGAACATGAACATTTCTACCAATTGGTAGAGCATTTTTGGAAAGGTTATTACAAAGTCATCAGAAGTTTTGGGGGTTATTAATTTACATCATTCTGTTTAGTCAGGCCCCTAAAACTATACTAAATAAAAAATATATAATTAACAATAATTGGTTATCAAAACTTCACCACAAACAGGACACATACTAAGAGTGATTATTCTGTCACTAACTTCCTGAAAGGTCTGGTTCTGAAAACCGGAGTGCACCCTAAGGATTGGGGTTTTTTTTTGCAAGTGCACGCGTATGCTGTCGGCTGTCCGTTGTACTGAAGATGAAAAAGTAACTTTGCCTATTTAAGTGTCTGTAAGCTGTGCTATATATTAAAAATGCATACATCGCAAAGCAGAAGTACTGTAAATGACACACATAAATGTTTTACATTTGGGATTGTTCAGTGTGAAAACAAAGCTTAATGTGCAGTAAACAGTCTACAGCTTCTGGCTTGCTGCCATAATTTATGTTCCTGGGTGGAAGTCAGTTTAAGAAAGTTGCTGCTGGAGGACATTACTCTTAAACCTAAAATGCAGCAGTGGTGGTTGGGTTAGGGTTGAATTCCTACCAAATACCTTTGGTATTGATTGACTTGGTCAATCTGGTTATTACTTCTTATGTGGTGATGAAGGTGGTTGTTCTGACTAATAAACGGATTGACCTTATAAAATATTTTGATGTGACATTCCATGTGTGTAAGCTTTATGCATTCATATGTTTATGGCATCTTTTGGGAAAACTTACTTTGTCAGATGACCACTTGATTTGTGTAACTCAGACTGCTGAAGCCTCCTATGAGCTTCAGCTGAAATTTAGAATTATTTTTTGCACAGAATGGGGACTTACTTACATTGAAATTGCTTGGGAAGGAATCCCATTGTAGCCAGTATGGACAGGAGGAACAATTACAGTGATCAAAAACTATTTTAATGCAAATGTTAGCATGTCAGTACTGCTTTAAGAAAGACTTAAAATGTGAACCTGTCCTTTAACAAAGTCTAATGGAGAATGATGACCTCTATGACAACTGAGCAAAAACCATCTACTGATTAAGACTGACAGAATAATCTTGACTCAAGGTCCACTTTAGCTTTTTCTCACAAAATACTATTTCCAGGTCAGAAAGATTTTTCATACTCAACCAGTGTTTTTTTTAACCACAACCATGATTTTTCCCCAACCTAACCAAGTAGTTTTTATGCCAAAACATCACCAAACCTTAACCACAGAAAAAATAAAGTACATTAAAAATAGTCCTGTTAATCATTTTTGTAAGACGCTGACAAATGATTTTGTCCTGCTTCCTTGGCGATGACAAAAAATTATTTTTTTAATTTAGTTTAAGGACTTGTTGCTCTGTGAAGACGTAATCAGGTAAATTACTATTTATGTATTTCAATTATTTATTCAGTGGACTTTAGCATCTAATATGCAAATCTGTATCAAACTTCTCTGACAGGGGATACTTAAACTGAAAAGGCCATCACTTTAATTGTGGAAACACCCAGACTGCAGTTTGGTTTTCCAAGTGCATTTATTAATGTGTAAATTGTCTAAACAAAAATGAACAAGTAAAACATGTAATGTTTTATAGCATTAATATTGGTACATCTGGTTATTGAGCTTGAGTGTTTATTCTTGACCTTTGAAATAGCAGTTTGACAAACTATTCTCATCAAAAGGTACACTTACTTGCTTTTTCAAAAGCTTTCAGCCACATCTCATGGCCTTCCTCAGTGGATGGAGTTCAAAAATTCAAAAAATGCACTACAGGAACTGTATAAGGTCATCAGCAGTCACATGACAGCTGCATAGTTATTTTTATTATAGCTGGTGATTTTAATCAAACAGACCTCAGATCTGTTTTACTACCAGCATGTCCACACCCCCACGAGGGGAAACAATACCCTGGACCATGTTTATACGAACATTCCTGGCAGCTACAAATCCCTCCCCCATTCCGATTTTGGTCAATCAGACCATATTTCCCTGCTTCTCCTGCCTACTTACACCCAGCTGATTAAAAGGGTCACATCATCAGAAAAAATAGTTTAAGCATGGATAGACGAAGCTTCAGCAGACCTACAGGACTGTTTTGAGTGCACAGACTGGCACAAGTTTGGAAATGCCACCACTCAAGAGAACCACATCAGTCATGAGCAATATACATCATCAGTGACATCATACATCAGCAAATGTGTTGATGATGTGGTGATCACAAAGACAATAAAATCATTCCCCAACCGGAAAGCCAGGATGAATGGAGAAGTGAGGGCCCTATCAGAGGCAAAAAAGCTGCCTTTGGTCAGGAGACAAGGAAGCATACAGCACTGCCAGAGCGAGACTGAAAGCTGGCATCAAGGAGGCAAAGCATCAGGAGAGACTGGAGAGAGACCTCAACACCAACAACACCAAAGATATGTGGCAGGCGATCCAGAACATCACAGGCTAAAAAAGCAGGAGCACCCCCATCATGTGTGAGGCCACGTTGCCAGATGAGCTTAACACCTTTTATGCTCGCTTTTATCTCCTCAACAAAGAATCAGCTGTCAAGTCTACTCCACAACCATGTCAACAGTGCAGAGTGACTCAATTGGACATCACGCGCCAACCAGTTGACAGCGAATGCCACCCAGCTGGGTAGCGCAGTGTATTGGGAGAAGTTAGTCTTCAGGCCTTTCTGCTTTAGGAGGTCAGGTGACGTAGTAAAAGGAGTGACATAGTCCATAAGGGTGGGAAGTCATCGTGGTTGAATGGATCAAACACAGGACTTTCAGAAATTTTCAGTTATTATTTTAAGACTTATTTGGCTTATTATTTTCATTTTTTTTTTTAATTTTCAGTTTTCAGTTACAATTTGGTTAGGTTTAGGCAACAAAACTACTTGGTTAGGTTTAGGAAAGGGTAAGGTTTAATCACATGTTAGAAATAAACTACGTATACTACGAGTATCGACTGGATTCGGAACCAGTAACACAGGTCCGTGTTTTGTTGCATCTTTTAAGAGCATTATGACCCTGGAAGGGATTGCATCTATGACTACAGCATATTCCTTTGGAGTTACAGGTATACCAAACTTAGTGTGGAATTCTGAGTAGCTAAGCAAAAGTCTGCCTCACAACAGAGTTCTCTGCCTCACCAAGCTATTTACTCTGATGTGTCAGAGGTATTAACTTCTCGTTTTCTACGATTATTGTCTTTAGCAGGTATTTATTCATTTATTTTCACACATTACACATATTCATTCCTTACAATCATCTTAAATTTCACATAATATTCCTATTTTACAGTCAAAAACAAAAACCAACAAAAAACAAAACAAACATCAGTAACACAAAGACAGTCATTTAAAACACTTAAGTAGCATTCATGCTAATATATTGTGCAGTCCCAATAATAATCAAATCTGTAATTTTCTCAAAAACCTATAATGTATATGCCCTTAATATACAGGAGGAAGTGATCTCAGACATGGCTAAATTTCCCTTTAATATTATTCATTCTGCCTATTGAATATTCAAAGAAGGCAGTCTCTGTCATAACTTTAGTCCATTCTGTGAATTCTGGTTTGCTTGTGTTCTTCCAATTGCGCAAAACAAGTCATGCTGCAGTAATAAGACCTGCCACTACCAGTCCAAACTGTGCCTTGGTGACCCCTTGTGGCAGAAGTGTCTCTGGGTGTCTCCAAGAAGGCATTCCCACACAGTGTGTAAGAATGTGCAAAGCCTCCTTACATTTCCAGCAGTTACTATCCTGTATCAGACCCATTTTATATAGCTTGAGTGGGGTGAAATAATATCTACACAATTTTACAATGAATGAATTTGCTTCTAACATCTCTTGTGGCCCAGCCAACACTGGATGTTATATTTTGCCATGTCTCCTCCCCAATATCACTTCCTAGGTCCCTTTGCTAAATTAACCTTAAAGTCTTACATTTCCCGCTTTTGAGTATTAATAATGTTTTTATAAGATATTGAGGCGCTATGCATAATGGCACACGAGTTAAAGAAGTCCTGCACCATATTGTCCTCCTATTCTCCCCTGTTAAGTCTAAAGACACTCCCTATGCTGCTCCGTAATTGCAGGTATTTCCAAAAGTTTCCCTTCCCTTTCAGATTGAACTGATCGACTAATTCCTGATATGACTCAAATGTTGTGGTCATTAATCACGCATATACCAGTCTCCTGCCAGGTATCCCAAATAAACCAACGCTTCCCTATACGGACCTGTGGATTACTCCATATAGAAGAATAGTTCTGCCTGTACTGAGACTTCCCCATTTTATGCAACTTAGACCACACCCACTGGGAGTGCTTCAATATCATCTTCATTTGTGAAAGGGCCTGTATGGTTTGAAAGGAGCTGTCACTGACCTCTCTCTTTTTATCCAGCCTAGCTGGGAATCATACTCTGCCCAGTGTTTCAGCCAACTTGGCCATTTCAAATGCTAAATTGTATAGTTCTATATTTGGAAGTGCCAATCCTCCCCTTTCCATAGGGGCACACATTTTTTTAAAGTGAATCCTCTGCCTTTTCCTATTCCATAAGTAATCTTTAATTATTTGATCATATTGTTTCAATATTTTATCTTAGTGAAAACATCGCTGAGATATAGTTAAATGTTAAACTGTGGGGCTACCGCCATCTTAATAGCAGTTATCTTGCCCCAAACCATGAGGTTAATTGCTTTCCACTTGTGCAGATTGTATTTTACCTTTTGAAGGCTAGGTAGCCTTTGTGCATGGCCCAGGATAGGAGGGCTCTACAGCGGGTGATTAAACCACCCAGAACATATTGGTACCCATCTACCGATCATTAGTGATATTGGTGAGGTGCCTGCAGAGCCCAAAGGATACTAAAAGACAATACCCTCCCCAGCCACAGCACTGTTGACCCTGCTGCCGTCTGGCAAGCAATACAGAAGTATCTGCTGCCAAACCACCAGACTCCACAGCAGCTTCTTTCCTCAGGCTGTGAGACTTCTAAATTCATCCTCTGTACTCCACCAATATTAATTTTTTTTTGTTCTGTTTTGTTTGTGTTGTTTTGCGTATGTAGCATAAAGGGACTACAACGTGAATTTTGTTATACAGCCTTGTGTTGTATAATGATAAATAAATGAACCTTTGAACCCTTGAACTTACCATGGTGATGGTTTCGTGGGAACAAGGAAAACATTCATGTGAAAGTTCCATAATTAGGTCATGTGATAAGAACTAAATGAACAAAATGGCAAAAGAGAGAAGAGACATGGAAGGGGAGATCAGCCTGGTTAGTGTGAGAGCATACTATGCACTGGAACCCTGCCAGTTGAAGGCAGCCAAAGATATGGTATAGTAAAGTAAGACACCAACTCCCACACAATATAGATGAACACCAACTCCCACACAATATAGATGAACACCAACTCCCACACAATGCGGATGAAGAACGATGATCTCATCCAGTGAAATGTTAGCAGTGTTAACACTGGTGGGAACTGCTCTCCCACCTGAGGAGTCACTTCATAACTGATCTATGGTCAGTGGTATACTTGGAGGGCCTCTCACTCTGTGCATGTGTGTGCTTGTGTGAGTGATTAAGTTATAGCAGAAATGTGGGATGACCCCGGATCAGAGTCGCCTTCAGTGAAATTACTGAAGGGAAGCTGGCTATGTTGGTGCCCATCTATCTCTCTTTCTTTCTCTCTCTCTGTCTCCTCTCTCTGTCTTCCCACCAGGTCACTATGATCCAATGACCAGAGAAGAAGAAAATTAACTCTCTTATCATTCCTGCCTCTCCTCAGCTCATTTATCTACTTCCCAGTATTGTTTGCTTCCATACAGCAGATGAGTACCACACACACACACACCAAATGTGAGTGTAGCCATTCTGTTGTGGAGCAGTGGATAGAAGATTTATTTAAAGGTTACTGTATATGACTATGTAAAAGAGCTTTTAATAGAGTCATTTAATAGGAGTGATGCTCAGTGACCATGTTGGACTGGTCTGGTGTCACATCCTGTTTGTTTGCCAAGGGCTGGTGAACTCTTTTTATCAGTTGTGATAGATTTTCTAAAAACCTGTGAAAACATGACCTATAGAACAATATGAAACAATGGGATCTGACACAGATTAAATTGTATTATGCAATATTTAAGATATTGATATTGAGTTAAATGGCTCCCCATTTTGTGACCACCATACTGCTGATCCAACTGACATTGGTTTCATATCAAACACACACATTGTACATGACAGAGTATACAATGAAGTGCAGTATGTAATAATAAAAACAATAACATTTTTTGTATAGCACTTTTCTTAACAAAGTTATAAAGTGTCATAAAAGCTCTAACCCCACCTGACATCTGGTAGCAGTATGTGGATGACACCAAAGTGCACTGCTCCAGTATCAACAGCTTCATCCAGCATACCAAAAACATCAACCTACACATCAAGTTCACATGACAGTCTGTGAATCATACATGAATCATACCTTACTAATCAGTCTCAATCATATAAATAATCATCGATCCAAGCCATTGCAGTTGCCTACTGGTGTCCCACAAGGATCTATTCTTGGTCCACTCCTATTCAGTCTATACATCAACCTTCCATCGGTTTGTCCTGAAGTTGAAACCTTAATGTACACAGACTACACTGTTTTATTTGTACATGGCAGAACCAAAGCAGATGTTGCTGCTAAGCTCACCAGTTCAATGGCTCAGGTCATAACATGGCTGAAAGAATGCTGCCTCCAGCTAAATGTGTCTTAAACAGTCAGCATGTTCTTCTGCAAAACCAATAGACGTACTGGTGACCCTCACATACTTGTAGCAGGTGAACAATTGCAGGTTGTGAGTGAATTCAAATGTCTTGGGGTGTTAATTGACTCTAACCTCTCCTTTCAGTCACATTTTTAAAAAAAAACTGTAAAAGGGTCAAGTTCAATCTTGCAAATTTCCAATTCATTAGAAATCACATGTCTACAGAGGCTGCCAAGATGTTTCTACTTTCTATGATTTTCACTCATCTGAACTATTGTTTAACTAGCTGGTCACAGGCCAATCATAGCCTTTTGGCTAACCATACCATGTGTATTTATTAATTTGCACTGTCCCTTCTCTCAAATAAACTAAACTAAACTAACCTGTCAATATAATTTCTCAATGAATACCCTCGACAGTTGCCATAATTTCAGTTTTATTCTTAAAATAATAAAAAATATTCTTAAAATCTCCAAACAGCAGGTAAAAAGCCTCCAAAAATGCCTCCTTCACTATCTTTGTCTTTGAACGGCTTTGTATGTTTCACAGGAATGTGACTCGCTCAATATGATGCTATGTTGTTGCTTTTCCCCTGGTATGGGGCTTCATGACAAAGGACTGAGCTCCTTTTTGGAGCCCAAACAGGGCTGGGAAATTCATCTTGCAGGTTTTGCGTATGGTTTTAAAATGCCGTTCTAAGTTGCCCGTCTTTGCTAGGGTGACGCTATATGGAAGTATACTGATGACAAAAGATTGGAGAGAGCACAAAACAAATGTGCCTGAAGACCTGAAGAGTGCTACACTGTCTGCAAGTCAACCTTTGAGAATGCACAGGCATAGATATTAACAGATATAACAGATTATCTGACCATGCGAGAGGAACTGTGTGACTACATTTGAGCCAGAAATTGGGATTCTCATGCTCGTAACGAGCTTCTTGCGCTCACTTTTGCCATCTGAATCCCCTGAACTCAAACTCAAAGTGAGAGCAGAGCGTCACCAGCTCAATTTAACCTGGACGTGAAGGGTCATTCTTTTAGAACCTTCCTTCTACTTTATAACCCTTCCTTCTACCAAATCCAGCATACTGGTATGCATAAACTGGGTGACAGTAAGGGGATCAGTTGGATCACCAGGCTTTGACTGAACTTAAATCGACACTGCAGATCCACAAGCCCTCAATAATTGAAATTGTAGGCTAAACGATAAGGCAACCTCTTGGGCATATACTGTAATATGTGAATCACCACAGTAATATGGTCACCATTCGCAATACAAAAACAGACTTTTTTCCTTGTGCAGACTTTAACTTTAAAAAACACATGACCCTGACATCCAGATGTGGGTGTGTCCTGTTGCAGCTTGCTAGTCGACAATGGGTGGCAATCTCAAGCGTTCAGAAGCTGCCAAACAGCTGGAGAAAATTGAGGGAGCAGACTCAGGTGCATGATCGGGATTGCACACTCAAATCTGATTCTGCTCTTATGAATCCATGCCTGTGTGCTGTCAAATGTTGGCACACTTCATGATAACATAGGTCAGTTCGACAGGGCAGTAGTCGTTGAGGCTGGATAGTTAATTTCTTGGGAACCAGGATGATGGTGGCTGCCTTGAAGCCTGTGGGGCCTGCAGCCTGCTTCAGCGAGATATTACAGATGTCTGTGGGGACACAAGCCAGCTGGGCTGCGCAGTCTCTTAGCACACAGCCAGGTATGTTGTCTGGTCCTGCAACTTTTTGAGGATTCACTCTGGCGGGGATCCTCCCCACATCAGCTGCGTCTAGCCTGAGTGCCTGTATGTCATGCGCCTTGTGGCCCTGGTGTCAAATAAATGTTGATGGAATTTTGTGTGTAAGCCCGTTCTGCATTTGTGATGGCTCCTGAGAGATCAGCTCTTGCTGACCTGAGTGCTGCCTCGTCCACTGATCTGAAGGCAGCATCTCGGGGTCTCAGCAGCAGTTGGACTTCTACTATCATCGTGTAGTGATGGATTTCATGACAGTGACATCATCAATGCACTTCTCTATATATCCCGTCACAGATTGTAAACATGTGTTTATCTGAAGCAGTCCTGGAATGCTGAGGTTATTCCCGCTGGCCAGACTCTGATCAGTTATTGTACTGCTTTGTGGCATTTTAGCTGGTCTGTATGATGGGATGAGAAAAACAGAGATCAGAGTGGCAAAAGTGGGGGCGAGGCACTACCTTGTATGCCTGTTGGATGTGTGTTCTCTCCTCTGGTTGGACAATCAATATGTTGGTGGAACTTAGGTAGCACAGTCTTTAGGTTTGTGTGGTTGAAATCCCCAGCAACAACAAAAAACTGTCAAGGTGGGCTTTCTGGAGCTCACTGATGGAAGTTCGAATAGCCGACACTTCACAATTAAAAACTTCACCAACCGTGAACAATGGCTTGCAACTACCAAAGCATTAGTTCACCAGATTCTGTTAAAGATGTAGTCTACGATTCTAATCCAAAACAATTTTTGTCAAATTCAGTGAATATCTTCTCACGGTCCGCTAGCTTTCCGTTCTGTGTGTGGGCTGAAAAAAAAGTGTTCATACACAGCCCTGACTCTGTAATCGGGAAACAAACAAAGCGTTTGTTAGTTGCAAATGTATTGAGTCCAATTTGTTTTCCAGAGATTGGACATTGGACAGTGAAATCGAGGGGACTGTCTGTCTCTTGGGGTTAGCCTTGCATGGATTCCAGCCCTCTTTCCATGTATCTGTTTCCTTGTGCACCACCTCCTGTGCTTTCTTCCTTGGGCAGCTGCAACAGGTAACGGGGGGAGGGCGCGTCTACTTCAGATTAGTTGTGAATAACAGTCTGCTATTATTCTCCTCTACATCTCAGCACCTGCTGGTTCAGTGGGGTGCAGCAGCATGGAGCCAGAGCTCAGTGGTGACTGCACTGTTATTCAAGTCAAAGTGAAAGGATTCACCTTACTGTTATTATTGTCATGTCAGAGGCCCCTCTGAAAGCTGCAGGGAGGGGGATAACAAAGCTCTCAGGAGGGGCAGATGGCTCTCTCCGTCAATAAACAATCTCTGATCTTTGTTGAACATGGCTGTTTGAGCAGATGTGTCAAGTCAAATAAATAGAAGGGAGAGTCAATTAAATCCAGATCTTCTCTATGAGTGATAGAGCAGCAACAGATGCCGAACTGCAAAATAGGAATGTTTGTAATGTTTGAATGGTGTTAACATCAGAGGTTGGAAGTACTTAACTCAAGTACAATACCAAAGTACATTTTTGAAGTAGTGGGGTGTTCCCATTCCCATTATTGTTCTTTCTACTTACTAAAGGATAATTCTGTTTTATTATAACTTGGGTCTTATTTTCTTAGTTTTGTTATGATATAGTACTTGACAAAGTTGAAGCAGGAAGTGGGTCTATAAACTGTGGCAGATGTGTACAATGGACAGTTTGGGTGAATTTTACCGTTCATCTTTGTTTTCTCTACCAAATAAATTTGTCTAACCGGGAGATTTAATTCCATCCCGTCTGATCGTCTGACTGCTCGTGTTTCTTGAGCCGTCAGACTTCTTTTTAGTGATCAGAGTTTCCAGATTTTGGCTTTTAACTTGGTAATGTTATTACTGATCAAAATGATGGACAAATCTATGACAATATGATCCAAGTTGTAATGAAACTTAATTATCCTTTCCATCAGTGGATGAAGTTTGCTTAGTTGTCATGAAGATGGTTCTGTGGCCATGATGTGACCTAAGTATGGAACCTTGGTCACATGATAACAGGTGGTCGTATGTGGGGGCAGATGGTAACCAGTCTCTGTTCAAAGATGTTCTCTGGCGTTGGATGTGGATGTCCTACTTGATCTTTCTTCAGCCGTCCACATGTAGGTACATGACTCATACTATGAAAAGTTACATGAATATGTAACATATTTATCGATACTAGAGGTGTACAGAGAAGTCATTATCTATATCTGTATCTGTATCTGTTCAACCGACAAAATGATCTGTCTCTGTATCTGTATTCGGACAGTAGACCGGTAGTGGGTGTGGTTTATACCGGAAGTCATGTTAAATCAGACAAATGTTGTATTTTCTAACCTAATATTCATTGGCAATGCAATTTTTGTGCCATCAAAGCATCAAATTGATTTAATATTGGCATATATTATGTTGGAATAGCTTTAATTTGCCATTTCTGTCTGCACTACTCATATCTACATTACAGTATCTTACAGTAACAGTATAAAGTACCAACAAAATTCAAATAAATGAGCCTGTGTAGACAAAATATTGTATTGACAAAATTGTGCAAAGCTCCTAAAATACAAATCTCAGACAAAAAATGTGCTTCAGTAAAATTCCACAGAAACCCAAGATACATTTGTTAATTACAACCATCCTGAACATTATAAATAGTTTAATTTGCCTAATCTTGTGTAGGCTTGAAAGTCTGATCTTGGGCCTGGCAGATAACCAATCATAGTTTAGGACAATGGGGTGGCACCCCAGGCCAGCTCCTGGACACGCCCCTGGTTGATAGGTGTTTCACATCCCTGCCTCTGCTTATTGTGGCCTTGCACAATGTGCAGATGACTTTAGTTGTATCAGTTGGGCTGACTGTAACATGGTCCCAGATAACACTGGTTGTTTTGTGGGGTTTTTTTGCTTCACAAATCACTTGTTGCTGTCACTTGAACTTGTTGCTGACTGTTTAAATAACCATGAAATACTTGGTAGGATGTTAGTGGACACTATGTCAAAATTCCATGAAACCTATGGCTGATACATACAGCATGTTACATCTTAAATGGATGAATATTGACTGAAATACAAGGTAAACCATCGTTTTTTTCAATATTTCAACTGCGTTTTTGTAATGGAGGAAATCAACACATACAGCTAAAAACTACAGGTTCTAAGCTTCATTTTGATCTATAGGTTGCGGGGGTTTGAAAGAAATCCAGCTGCCAACACCGGGCTTTTGTCTCGCTAGCTCCCACACATGACGCCTCCTCCTCCTCGACGCGAGAGTTTCCCTGAGTGAGAGCCGGGAACAGTCAGCTCTGCACCCGCCGCCTGCTTTGCGCTGACTCGTTGGGGGCGACTACAGAATATAGCGATCACTTTTCAATAATGTGTCGTAAATGAAACGACTAGTTAGTGAAATCAAAGTCCTATGCTGCAAACAGAATAGGCATTTTTATCTTGTGGCCATCCACAATGATATGAATTTGATTTGAAGAAACATAATGGCTGACGCACAGACATGTCAGTCATGGCTTTTTCCCCCCCAAATAATAACGAGCAACTTCGGGTACAAGAAATATCTGTTTCCATAGCACTATTTTACGAATAACGTATTCGGATTCAGGTACATCCCTAATCAATACACTAGACTCTTGTCTTTATGGTCATTGGGGTCATTTAAAAAAACAAAAACATCCTGTTAAGAAAATAATTCAGGTACACTTCACCACACAGTATGCAACTAAATATGCAATGAAATAAATCCTTAAAAACTCCAAATTCATCACAAGCATTTTAGGACTGGAAATAATCCATTTGCTTAAATGTAGGCGGACCACCCCTGGGAATGAGTTTTAAAGGTTTTGATCGTCTGACTGCTTGTTTTTGTTGTGTATGTTTATGTGATGGTGGAGATTGACCGTAAAAAAGAGTTTAAAAGACATAATGTATTGCCATACACTGAGTAACCAGTGAAGAAATGAACACCTGCAATGCAAGTCAATTCAGCAGCCCCGAAATGAATACTAACGCATGCTGAAATAATTTCTGCTGTCTAGCATAAATGAATTAGTGAAAACAGATCAGTGTAGATCATCCTGTTGGCTCCAAAATGCCAGAGAACAAGACTGAGAGTCCACAGCCATGCTAGAGGCTCTGTGAGGCTGTAGGTAGGCACAGCTGTGCTTTGAGCTAAATGCTAACATCAGCATGCTGACACTAGACGAAAAGTCAGGGAATCACCAAAGTCAGTGGGATACATCCTCCGGGGGACCATGAATGTACAAATCCATCTTAATCCATCCAATAGTCAGAGTGGTGGTTTGGTGGACAAATTGACAGACAGACATTACCATCCATAAAGCCGTGTTTCTAGCATGGCTAAAAGAACAAACCTTTTAGGTATGATTGCATACCTCTGAATCCTGTATAAATCAAAGGCTAATCTTCCTCTGCACTGATGACAAAGCTGAGAGTTGGACTGTTTCAAGTGGAGATAAAATCTGTGTTGTGTGTATGACAAACGGAAGCAGATGGCTGTGCTGTGAGCTTGCAGTGAACTGTGGTGTGCAGACATCCCTAATCCAGTTTAGAAAATGTTTCTAGATCTTACAGGAGGAGCCATGCGGTCACACATGTATGCACGCAAATGCATGCAAACACAAACCACATCTCTCAGCCTGTCTACTTTTAGTTTGGTGTCCTGATACTTACTCACACTAATAGACATAATCCCAGAAAGCGTGTGTGTGTATGTGGTTTTGTGTTCATTTATATATCCAGTGGAGGTACTTTTGGCTTGAGGTTGTGGTCTAAATTTTAGTAAATTAAAATGTAAAGATTTAACAATTCCATTGTCACGATGAACTGTCTGTATTTCATTTCAAGTGGATTCATCATGGAGTCGGTCCTCTCAGCCTTGAGGAAAAAGGATGAAGGGAACAGAGCAGAAATGTCAGAGGGACACGAAGAGGTAGACAGAGGTAAGGAAGTTATGACCACAATAATATATAATACATCAGATCAGCACAGTTCCAATATGGCTGAACGCGATCATTAAACGGTAAAATAAGGCTGATATGTGAAAGTACATAGTACAACAGAGATTCAGGTAGAAGGTACAAAAGTACTGAAAGTTGAATACAGAGAGTCTTTCAAAAATAGATGCTTTCTCTCTGGTCTCTAGCACAGGCAACACACAAGTTTAGCCACGAGAACACAGCTAAAGGGAGGAGACCATCACGGGTTGGCCATGGTTGGCCCTGCTGCCAAGCAGGTTTGGCGCGGCTGTCCCTGGCTGTGAGGCTGTAGTGGAAATGCATGTAATCACGGCTTGGCGCCATGCAGCGTGGCAAAAAAAACAACTATTAGATAATTAGTCTGTTCATTGACCCATCAGACTTTGTTGTAGTGACGTCACTGTGCAAATCTCAGTAACTTGGTGCTGGTGAGTACAGTGTTATCATAAAAGACAGCCAAAACTACAAAAATGATACCCAACTTACAGTAAACCAGAGTTAGTAAGCCTAAAATGATTATTAACAGTTTGGTGTCAGTAACATCAGTTAAATGTCTCTTAGATCACTACTTTATCAAACATGGTGCTGTCTGCAGGACACAGAGTTGAAGTCTCAGCAGACATGGGTTAACAATGTCACCTCCTTTCTGGAGCTTGACTGAAACAGATATGAATAATGTGTCTGAGCAGATGTGTTTTGTAACAGAAACTCATCAGAGGGCATCGCTATCAAACCGGTCCAGTGTTAGCATAGTGTCATGTCCATCCTGGCATTATCGTCAGTGTTGAGCGTGGGGACGGCGCGGAGCTTGGGAACCGTGGACTAGCTTTTTTCTCTGCCATTGTTCGTCTTCAGGATGTCCTTCAGGAATGTTATACAGGAAGTCAGAGGAGCAGCTCTGTATTACTGTCTGGCGGGAAGCCAGCAGGACCCAACTCCTCTGAGTCCATGGAAGACCAACAACAAAACATGCTACTTTTGTTCCACGAGGATACAAACTGATCGTGTATTGTGTGTGTGTGTCGGCCTTTGTAAGAAGTTTTTGGTGCTTGTTGCATCATTTATTGACAGTATTTACTTTTAGATCAGAGTTAAATGATAATTCTACGGTCAAACTGCAGTTTGAGAACATTTTTGAGTATATATTATTCTACACTGATAGATTTAACTTTTTAAAGTGATGCTTTCACATGTCACCTTTACATTATTGTACTTTTCTCCTCAGAGTGAGGCAAGCACCCTGCCAAAGAAACTCATTTTGGCTGCTTGAATCCGTGATCTTATTACAAAGCTCATAACCAAAGGGAGGGTTGGAATGTAGATCCACTGGTATATCAAGAGCTTCACCTTCACGCTCAGCTACATTACCATGACACACCACGGTAAACCGTCCACACCAATCCACCTGTAGATCTCATGTTCTCATCATACCCCAAAATCATACCCCAAAATACTTGAACTCCTTCACTTGGGGTAGCAACTCACTCCCAGCCTGGCAAAGGAAAATCCACAGTTTTCCGACCTCAGACTTAGAGATGGGACAGGTAATGGAAATATGTTACTGGTCCCAACACAAGCATTTCATATGTGACACTGAGTGCTAGAGATTCTTTTCTCTAAAAACTCTAAAAATAAAACTGTAAAAAAAAAACAGGGCACTGACTTGTCTAAAAAAACATGGACAAGGCTCAAGGTTTGTCAAGTCTGTCACTCATAGACCCCACAGATGTTGATTTATTTATAGCAAAGAGTTTTGTGAGAATAGCAATTGTTGGATTTGGGATTTTTATGGATTTCCTGAGTGGATTAGCTTCTCAGACAATAGGCTCCCCCATAGAGTTTAAAGTTCAAATTACAACCAGGGATGGTTGGAAACATCTGTCCTCAGTGTGGTTTCCTCTGCTCTCTGTTCCCTGGTAATGAAGCCTGTCTACATTGTTATTTGTACTCAGAAACAGTGGGGTACACTGACGGAGCAAGGAGGGCATGATTTGATCATTTGGATTTGTGTGTCTGTGTGTGTGTGCGTGTGTGTGTGTGCAAAGGGAATTGGGAAAGCAATTACATGACGAAGCAACCCATGACGGCATTTACTGTTCTCATAAGCAAGGCATAAAGGAGTACTGAACGTGACCGGGCAACGAGAACAATGTCAACATACACACGCAGGCAGGCTTGCTTCGTGAGCACACACACACTTCCACCAATTGATGTGTATGCAGTTGTATGTCCAGGCTAGACAGTCTTCTTTCTCGTCTATCTTTATTTTTCAGTCTGCAGTGAGACAGTGTGATCAGCTCTGTGCTGTATCATCATCCAATCTGTGAGCAGTAATTATCTCAGTACATGGATGTCAGTACAAACATCAAACCCTCATTTAGTGCCTGGCTGGCTGCTGAGATCACACTGTAAATAATGATATTCCTCATTTGATATCCACACTCGCTTATGTTGTGGCCAAATCTCTATTCTTCAGCCCTAAGTGGCACTCAAATCATTGAGATAATTACTATCATCTTCTGCAGGCTTTATACCGTATTTAAGAGTTGGGACTACAATAATGACATTGTTACAAAGCTGAGGTTCTGTTTTTCACGTCAAGCCTGAAACCAATTTAAAATACTTATAGGGTTGGAGTTCGGAAAGTACCACACAGTGAAATTTTGTCATCACTTTAAGATCTCATCGTTTTATTTACAGTAATATGGCTAAATAATTCACAAGCCCTGTTGGTTTTTTCTTTTAGGATTACAATAGTTGCATGTTTTGTTGTAGTCTTGCTTCATAATTTACAGTTAGGAGAGACAGGATTGACATCCTGAGCAGGCACAACATCATCGTTTGTTTTTGCTGACTTACCTTCACTATACCATGATTACAATCACAATATGTGATTTTAGATAACAGCCTTGTCAGCTTCTAAAAGAATGTTCAGCTTTACTGCTGCTGGTCTCAGTTGATAAGGCTTCGACCCAAAATGCGAATAAAGAATACTTAAAATGATTTTTAAAAAGTGATAAAAGGGTGGTACTCCACTCTGACCCATGCAGTTGTAAAACATCTACTTAGGATAATGACCCTAAGGGTGGGGTACACCTTGGGCCTGGTCTATCACAGGGCTGACATAAGGTGCCTTCCATTCAGCTAGTTATGCTTCTCCCATCCTCACCCCTCCGTCCTCCAGCCTCTTACCCGGAAACTGATCTAGGTCCGCCATTATCAATGATGCTCCAAGTCCTTAAATGCATCTCAGAGACAAGATGCAAGGAGAGAGGAGGCCACCAGAGGAGCTTAGAGGAATCACTGGTCTATCCTATGAAGATGTTTTTTACTGGACTGGACTAAACAGCTGTACCATAGCATTAATATTATTGCATGATTACAGAGGGTTAGACAATCTACCCATGGAGGCAGGAACAACAGAACCAATGGCAACTCCAACATTAATCATGTTTATGCATAAAATAAAAATTATTGGATTTGTGTTGTTTTGAATCATGAATGAATCGTAAAATTATTATTTTCTATTCCAAGGTCTGTTCATTCAGGGAAAAATAATAGGAAGCCTCTGTAAATATTTGTCCTATGCAGCTGTGCCATCGAAGTTATAATTAAGTTAAAAGTTAAAGTTAAAGAATTGACTCCAAGTTCAAGCTGAGATAACCATGATGAAATCAGGGTTATTTTCTCAGACTTGACAAAGCTCCTCCAGAGCTACGGAACACATTGTTTTCACTGAATTATTTAAACTATACATAAACTACAACATACACTTAGTTGTCAGTTTATTAGATCAGCCATGCTAAAACTAATGCAGTCTAATACAACAGTTCTACAATAAATCCTCCTTTATACTCACATGTGTTTCTATTATTTTGTCCACCCAATTTATATCAATGAGGGTGAGCTAAGGAACAGAAACACCTCTGTATAATGCAATAAAGTTGCTGTGATAGATATCTCAAGCAGATACATTGTACTTTACTGGCAGGAATGGTGATATACACACTTCTGTGATTCTGAAGGTTTCTCTTTTACTATGTCAAAACTAATCCATAAAGTGGTGGTGCCACACCTTTTTGACTTGTGAACCATTAAAACGAACCAGTGCCACTGTTTTAAAGTGGTTACTGACAGCCACTGGATTCACTTCCTATGAAAGTGCACATATTATATTTAATTTACAGTAAAGATGTCTGTAGAAAACCCCGCACGAGCTCCATATTTTCCCACCATATCAATCACTTTGTGAGTGTGAGAAAGTGCAGAAATAATAGAGCAGACACCCAAAAAGCTGCTGTTTATGACCTGAAGAAACAGACATTTATAAAACGGCTGAACTCTTTCCACCCTCATCTACAGCAGCTATCACCACACCTAGAGGTCAGGACCCCTCTCAGAAGCCAGAGAATGGGCTCCACATAGGCCTGGCCCTCCCTGAACCTCTTATTACAACAATAATAAGGGGTGTTCACTCCAAACACATGGAACAATGGTCTGCCACTGGTAGATATTTCAAATTTCCTCTGAGCTGCTCTCGTGCTCTACCATCACCTGGCCTGGAATAACACTGCAGAGCCTGCACCAACACCATGATGTTGTCTCTACACACACACACACACACACAAATTCATCCATCCATCCATTATCTATACCGCTTATGCTTAGAGGGTCGCGGGGGGGGCTGGAGCCACTACCAGCTGGCACTGAGGTGGGGTCCACCCTGGACAGGTCGCCAGTCCACACAGGGATTTGGGGCTTTCCTGTGCGCTAAACTGCAGCAGAGTGAAAGCACTAGCTGTGGCTTCTGAGGAGCCAGAACACAATATTTTTCCCCTCCCCCACATTCCAAATTGTAAAACTTAATATGATTTACATCTGATGGTGTTGATTGAGATTAGGTGTCTGACTGCCCATCATAATTAAAGGCTATATGATTCTGAGTGTATAACATACAGTCATGTTATCCAGGTGTTTTTTGGAGCAGCAGCTGGAGACTCAAAGAGAACTGTTTCTATAGCTGAGCCAAACAGAGCACCAGCAAATATGAAAACACAAGTTAAATCACTGTCAGTAAATGGTTAAAGTCCTTTGCTCCCCAACATACAAGAGAGAGGGAGGTGGCTGTGGATGGCACGCACTCTCACGCTGCATCAATGGTAAGTTCTGGTTTTACGCACAGCTGGTTTGGTGTTTTACAACCAAAGTGATGCATGTAAACGAAGCTCTCAGTGTTTTGGTTACGGTTCAACTAACTGTGAAAGAACAGATGATAAAGTATACGTCCAGATCACTTTGTGACGTTACAAACAGTAAACAGCCACAGTCAATGTGTTTCATTTTACAGATCAGAAGTATAACTAGTAAACGTGTGAGGCTGAACATGCATCACATTATACTCTGTATACTTTGTATGACACATTTATTTATTATTTATTCATCAATTTTTAAACCTCTCATGTTACGCTCCTCCTGATGGGTTGAGATATTCCTGAATGGTTCGTAATCAAAACACAGAAGTCACTGATTGATTATGAATTAAAGACAGGATCGCATTACACTTGGAGGCGCTATTACACAAGGAAACGTTCTGATTGGTAGATTTAGAGAATGTGCCATTACAACTGTCGCTAAGCGACACACCTGTCTGCCTGGATTTTATCCTAGACTCCTGCGGGACAGGAGGATCCGGACACATAGATACCGCTCCTGGGAAGAAGACTTTCACTGTCTCTCCCCAGTGATAAAAAGTGCTAATCAGCAAACTTCCCAGGCTCTGTACAGCAAAATGTCCTTGGCTCTCCACAACTGCCAACCTCAAAGGCTCCCTGACGACTCTCTCCACCCTGGAGAGGGACGTTAGCAGGTTTTTCAAGAGGCAGTACCCCCGCAAACCAGACTCTGTCTCTCCATCCCCCCTGAAGCACTGTGCTGATCAGCTGTCTTCGGTGTTCACAGACATCTTTAACACCTCACTGGAGACATGCCTTGTGCCAGCCTGCTTCAAAACATCCACCATCATCCCTGTCCCCAAAAAACCAAGGACCATAGGACTTAATGACTACAGACCCGTCGCCCTGAGCTTTGTGGTAATGAAGTCATTGGAGCGCCTTGTGCTGTCACATCTCAAATCCATTACTGACCCTCTCCTGGACCTCCTGCAGTTTGTCTACAGAGCCAACAGGTCTGCAGACGATGCAGTATGCAGGTGGATCACAGACTTCCTGTCTGGCAGGAGGCAGCATGCGAAGCTGGGGATATATAGGCCATCAGCACCAGATTCCCCAAGGCTTCGTCCTTTCCACTCTTCTCTTCTCCCTGTACACCAACAGCTGCACCTCCAGTCATCAGTCCATCAAGCTCCTGAAATTTGCGGATGACACCACCCTCATTGGGCTCATTTCTGACGGGCATGAGTCCACCTGCAGGTGGGAGATCAACCAACTGGTGACCTGGTACAGTTAGAACACCTTGGAGCTCGACACTCTAAAGACAGTGGAGATGGTAGTGGATTACAGAAAGAACCCAGCCCCACCCGCCCCCATCACCCTGTCCTTCCGCTTCCTGGGCACCATCATCACCCAGGACCTCAAGTGGGAGCTGAACATCAGCTCCCTCACCAAAAAAGTGCAGCAGAGGATGTACTTCCTGCTGAAGAAGTTCAACCTGCCAAAGACAACGATGGTGCACTTCTACACCACACGTCATCATCATCATCATTGAGTCCACCCTCACCTCCTCCATCACCATCTGGTATGCTGCTGCCACTGCCAAGGCAAGGGCGGATATTTCATTTCACTGTCTGGGGGGACAGTAAACAGCAGTTCCTGTAGGGGACATCAAAGGTGCCGCCAAAAGTACTGTCGTAACACTTAATAATATATTAAATGTATATAGAGGAAACCCGAATTACTACTACAGTGTTTCCCGTGGAGCATCTGTAACCTCGGCTAAAGATCATTTGTTACAGAGGGAAACCCCCGTCTTTGATGTTTTGATTTTTTTAAAGTTATAGAGGGCTGCACCTTTTTGTGATGGGTTTGTTGGTCAATAAGCCATCTTACATTAGCTGACTGTTTACTTCATTTTCCAGCCCGGTATGCTCTGTTTACCTACCTCGTCTGTCTTTCTTTTCGTTGGAAAATATCTGAGTACGCTCATTTTCTTAAAAATTGTGCAGTTAACCTGTAAAATGAACTGACTGGATTTTGTAATGCGTGCACGAGGGAGGGGGGGCGGGAATTGGCCTTTGCAAGTAGAGTAATGTGTTGCACAGCAACAACAACCGCATATGCATTGAGGAAGTGGATCAGATGACTCTTGTGATGTGGCAGCCTTTGGAGGTTCGGTTTGAGAGGTAGGAAGGCTCTTCACTATTTCAGATAGCAGGTCTGACATATCTCTGGACTTGATGGATTCTCAATGGACTCAAATATTTTAGTAAAAACAGAGCTGATGTGGTTGTGTAGCTTTGGAAGCTAATTAAATTTAAACTATCCAACATTTTGTTCCTGGTAATGAGAGAAGGTTTATGAAGGATCTAGGCTGAAACTATTCAAAGACAGATCTTACAGTAAAACAACTAGAGCACATATTCAGTTATGACCCTTGTTGAACTATTTTCATCTTGACCAAGGCAGAGTTAAATAATTGAGCATAGTTTACCCAGCATCTAATAATAATTTAATTCTGTCTGACTGATGATTTTTTCCCCCAATGATTAATTTGTTTGAAAAAGCAAAAGAAAGAAAAACAATTACCCATTCCAGAGAAACACAAACCAAACAGATAAAGTCAGTTCTTATGTGTTAATGCAGATCCTCTAAAATCATTTTTGGCAGCCTGAGATGTGACCTGATTTTCAGTCAATTATTAAATATTGTCTTACAAATTACAAGAACAATATGTCATCTATTATGTTAGCTTTTAACTTGTTAGCAGCTATGTGACAACACTTTGATTTAACTGATAACGGATCGAGTGTCCCGCTGTTCCTCACACATAATGAGCAGACCCACTTGGTGATGGCTGAAAAATGTTGTAATGTCACAAAAGTTTCATATGCAGTCCAAGAAGAAATTATCAGTAATTGTGATTTTAACCTTTTCTGATAGAATCATGTTGTAGAGCTGTCCAGCCGTATGTTTGAGGGTGTGTGTCTGACTATGTTATATTTGTGTGTTTTCCTTTATGTCTCCCCCCATTTCACCAAATGCCCTTTGAAGGACACAGGCAGAGCTGATATGGAGACCATGATTTCACCTCCTCCTACCTAAATGCTCACGTGTACTTGTTCAGTTGTCTATTGTTGAAATTAACAGCTCATTCTTGACCTTGGAAACAGCAGTTGACCAAAAAACTAATTCAACTTAAGTTATAATCTCGAAGATTTTCATTTCATTGTCTTTCACAGCACCTATGGTGATTAGCGGTAATTGCAGGTGTGTTTTTGTACCTCACTTCCCAAGTTTCCTCGTCTGTAGTCATCAACCTTTTGTTTGTTTGTGCGGCCATAGTATCCGTTTACTCGCAACGCTAGCAGAGACCAGAAAAAACGATACGCTGCGTCACACACAGGTGAGTTGAAGAGAGAGTCTGTTGTGTTAAAAGCCTAACTGTGCACCACTTGTGATTTTTCTGGGAAAGTCGACATCAACACCCAGTTCGTAATACTGCAAATGCTGCAGGCTTTCGTCAGTGGGCCATAGGCTCAATCACCATTGTGTTGCCTCATTTGGTGACAGATAGTGACTTAACAGGCATTTATAGAAATGAAAATCTTAGAGATTATATCTTTAATAAATAATAATAAACTTTATTTACATAGCACTTTTCTTAACAAGGTTACAAAGTGCTTTACAGAAAGAACAGCAGATAAAACCCAAAAACAACAATAAAAACATCAGGTAGCTCTGCTAAATGTATGCAAATTTATGTTCTTTAACATTTATTTTTACAAATATTAGTTGTACTTTTGGTGAATAAACATCATTTAAAAAATGCCCAAAAGACAGTTCAAACTAAATTTTCTTGCCCGGTTACGATTGAGGAGAATCCAACATGATTTAACGCTATAATAAAGCTTCCAACTGAATGATGACTCGTTGTCCCTGGAACATCAGAAATAAATTGCACTCAACACGAATTAACCACGATATCAGTGATTTTAGTATTTAATAATATCTTACTTTTCGGAACATTATCTTCATTGTTGGTTGCTCTTGCCATTTGTATAAATACATCCATGGTTTCAGGCAAGTCCAAGGAAGTCCCTTAAAAGTCCGCTAGCGTAGCATTCATTCACATAGCCCAGATGGGCCAGAGGCATGATGAGATTAACACTACTGCACATATTCAGTGGGCCACATACCCCCGTAAGTAACCCGGAAGCTAGAAACGTTTTTGGTGAATGCGCCAGGCGAGCAATTCTTATTGGAATAGGTGCCATCTTTGAGTCCAGCATCCAGTTCTTATAATACATCCATGGTTCAAGCCCCTTTCAGTTTGCAAGCCAGTGACCACTCTGCAGTAACTATTCAGAGCAGTTAATGTTGTTACAAACCTGGCTCGGGACTTGCAACAAAGGATAGAGTCTGCACATTAATAAAAGGTGAAAAGGTGTTTATTGAACTAAACATAACAACTCATAATGAAATATGGGGATGTTAGGCATCAGTGATGTAAAGTGTGTGTGGATCAGTGAAGGAATGCGTGTGAGTGTTGTAACAGACACAAACTTAAACCAAACTAAAAAGGTGTGCAGGCCATGCGGATCTGTTCCCAGCAAGAAAGCACCGCCTGGGAGAGCAGCCCTTTTGTGTCTTTGGCCCCTCCCACCTTCCAGGTGCAGCCAACCAACTCTGACGGACCTCTTAGCACTGGCACTCCTGAAAGACAGAACTGGAGAGAACTAGAGAGAGGTAGATAGTAGGGAGAGACAGAGAGAGGCCATCACGATGAGGATTTGAGCAAACATGTTTAGGATGATTTGATATCATAGGTCTAGATTTATAATTCACTGCTGCTACAGGTGAATTTTACGTCAACACTCAACCGAAACACTTGGCAAAGGAGACTAATTTTACTACTACTTTTTACTTTTCGTACACAACCTGCTGCGTTATGCAGATTAACATGTGTAAACATGCAATGCAGTGCAAAGTCAGACTCAACCATTCACAGCATAATTTCAGACGGGAGTTGGGAGCTTTGACATCATTCAATCTACGCGAGTAACGTAAACTGGTGGTAGCATTAAGCAGCTAATGTTGCCTGCAGACTGGCCCAAGTCCCCGGAGCGGCAGCTAGCTAACAAATGAATGCTGTATTTTTTAGTGTTGAATAATCTGATTGACTATGGCTAACGTTATCACTACAATAACAGTTTTAGATTAAACATTTTCAATTACTTTACCATTAATATAACAAGATAGCTAAACTAAATTGAAGCCTGGCGTTAAGTTACGCCTCTTCTACCTGCTAACATTAGCGTTTTTAGCTTTTTAGTTATGAGAATTAAAACAAGAACACAAACTTGAATATTCTGCATTATTCACTTAGTGGTTTCTTACCTACAGTCCCACGGAGTTGGTAGAGATACAGAAATTTCAGTGTCTTTGTTGTCGTGCATAAACGGTAACCGTCATGGCTGCGCTCTTCCAAGAGAATCTTTCAGGAAGATGAAGCTTCATTCAACCAATGAGAAGGCGTGGCCGATCTGGTGATGAATCGAAACCTAAGCTCAGATGCGGACAGGACAGACTCAATCGACAGACAAACTCTCAGTCCATCATCTCAGAATAAACACTACAACACCAAGAAACAACGCCAAAGAGAGATTCTGGTGCAGCCTGAGAAGTGTACTTTATGCCCGTTCTACTCTGGCCATCAAAACTCTGGGATTGTAACACTTTGGCCTTAGCTGTGTAGTAACCAGTAAGTAATATCAGCATGGGGTAAAGTGATATTATTGAAATTACTTTCTCTAGCACCTTTGATAAAAATTATACATTCATTATTACAATTTGGGTTGAAATTTTCTGCACTTTCCTTTCAGCGACTGAGTGTGATCATTTAGCCAATGGAGGGTGTTTGATTTAAGGTTGAAGTCCACCTTCTCGCCTGTTCGCCTATATATGTTTATATGTTAACATACACACGGCCAAATGAAAGTTAAAAACCTGAATAAATGAGTGGAGAAACATAACAAATGCAGATGCTTCCACACTGAATGCTTGACCCCTACAGTGAGGGGATCCAGTGGCTCTGTTATGCTGTGGGGGGCATTTTGCTGGCATGGTTCGGGTCCACTTGTCCCCTTAGAGGGAAGGGTCACNCCAGGATGATATTGCCCCCATCCATAGGGCACGAGGGGTCACTGAATGGTTTGATGAGTATGAAAATGATGTGAATCATATGCTATTGCATTCACAGTCACAACATCTCAACCCAACTGAACACCTATTAGAGATTTTGGAGCGACGTGTTAGACAACGCTCTCCACCACCATCATCAAAACACCAAATGAGGGAATATCTTTTGGAAGAATGGTGTTCATCCCTCCAGTAGAGTTCAGAGACTTGTAGAATCAATGCCAAGG
>NTHP01000273.1:265483-282582 GCA_003416845.1 Oplegnathus fasciatus
GCACTGAAGCTGTTCTGGCGGCACGTGGTGGCCCAACACCTTACTAAGACACTTTATGTTGGTTTATCCTTTAATTTGTGTGTTAAATTATCTGAAATCAAAAGCAAGCTGTAAGCTGCCATTATATGGTTGGTGATACACCAGAGGACGCCGGGCCAGGCTACCACCACCCAGCTCAAGTGATTATTATTATTATTATCATTATTTATTGGGTAATAATTTGACCATTCACCTTTGTTCTCTTCTCCAAACAGGTTTGTCTAACTTGGAGGTTTGTTTCCAACCTGTCTGATCGTCTGACTGCTCATGTTTCTTGAACTGTCAGATTTGTTTTTAGCGATGTCACCGTGTTCCCAGATCTCAGATATGAACTTGGTGAGTACAGTGTTATTACTGATGGAAACTATGCAAATAAGACCTAAGGTGTGATAAAGCAACCTTGAAGTATTACTTTTAGGTTAAGGGGGTGAGGGTTTAAGTTAAGTGTAAGGGTTAAGAAATCAATCTAGTCATTGACCTACAACGTTAGCAAGTGAAAATTGTCTGTGCGTGTAATTGTGTGTCTGTATCTGCTTTTTCACCCTGGAGGGCCACAGACACTGATCTGTCTCGAGGGTTTTGGGTGCTGTAAGCACATGAGAGTACTTATTTCAATCTAATAATACATGGTAAAAGGGTTTACCAGCTGCTGTACACAATTAAAAGGCTTATTCTGTCTGTTTCATGTGATTCTCATACTGAAGTACTTGCACTCACAGAAGTCTATTATTTTACTCCAAGCAAGCCAGTTTTTGCAACATTTTCTACCAATAGAAGAGTCCCGTCATTGCAGTGGGTGCCATGTTTTTCATGGCGATGACCACAGCCAGTGTAGTTTATTTTTTTGTCATGCTATCAAAGCTGTGTAAACACATAACTGTGCCCCCTGAGCATGCGCAGTATGATCTGCCTGAATCAGAGCTGCTTGTCCAGAGATCAAAACTGAATTCACACGGTTATTTCAGAATAAACTGCACTGACCACTGATTGCGTTGAAGTCACCCAATGTTGTGGCTCACTGATGTGATGTTTTTGGACAACAATGGAGCTGTATGGCACAGAGAAATAAGATATATCAGGCTTTGGATACACAGACAATGTAGCAGGATCAGTTCATTGTTGGGTTTAGTCTTTTCGTGGGAATTGTTTTTAACAGTAAAAAGCTAAATAATACCAGTGTTATCCTTCAGCTTTTTTTTGCATGACTTTAGTTTCATAGGACCACAAGGCCTGGTGTTAAGCCTACATTTAAGGACAGTAGTTGTAGTTAATGGGGAACTCCGTAGAGTTTACTTATCAACAGCGGCAGTTTTCTTGTCATGGTTAGTCCTATTCAGTAGTGATGTGTGGGTCAGGGTTTTTTAATTCCCGCACCCTCCCGACCCGTTATGAGTGCGAATCTGCACAGCCCAACCCACAAAAATATGCAATAATCAACCACCCAACCTGACACAACTCAGTAAAAATAAGAAAAAAAGTTTTGGCCCTGGCAGTGATCATAATCATGATGAAGCTGTTTGCGTGTGTGTGTTTGAGAGGGAAAGAGAGAGTGACGGGGGGGAGGGGGGGGACTATGGCAGGCAATGTTTCTGTGAGTTATTCATAATTTACTCGGAATGCTGCTTTGTCACTTATTGACGTGATATTATCTAGTAAGCTTACCCCTAACCGCCCGACCCACAGGACGGGATCAAAACAGTTGTGTACATGTCTTCTCTGGTTCTGCGGTTCTGCAGGAGCTTTGTCAAGTCTGACAGATGAGAGTCTAGTGAAGTCATCAAGGTTATTTTAGCTCGGCCTTGGAGATGACAAATCTATAACAGAAAACCTGTGTTACAAAACATGTGGAGTTTAAAAGATGTGGGTGTTTACCAAGCAGGGTGGGGCTGATGGAAGGACTAAAATTAAGTTGGATGATGGAAATGGAAATGTGGGATCAGACAAAAACAAAAACAAAAACTATTATGTGCTATTGAGTATGGTGCAGTGCGGAGAATTAATTTAGAAATCTCACAGTCTGAGGAAAGAAGCTGCTCTCTTCTGTATCTCTTGCCAGACGACAGCAGGGTGAACAGGCTGTGGCTGGGGTGGGTATTGTCTTTTAGTATCCTGCAGGCTCTATGAAGGCACCTCACCTCACTGATATCACTAATGCTCTGTAGATGGGAACCAATGATGTTCTGGGTGGTTTTAATCACCCGCTGAAGAGCCCTCTTGTCCTGGGCTGTGCATAAACCATGCCAGTTTGTAATGTTTCCAGTCAGGATGCCTTCTATTGCTCTTCCATGAAAGTTGACAAGAACTTTTGGCATGGGAATTTTGCTTACTTAAGCTTTCTTAAACGGGGTGGAGATGTAAGATGACCATGACAGGCTCTTTGTGATGCTGATTCCCAGGAACCTGAAACCTTTCACCTGCTCCACCTCAGCTCCACTGATGTACACAGGGATGTGTACTTGCACCAATCTGTGCGCCCCTGGGCGTCTTGGTCTTAAAATGAGGTGTGGTCAGGTACATTGCTATCTTGAGGCAGCAGAAAGCGATTTTGCCATTGACCCAAAAAAAACCTGGTCTGATGGTCAATGGCGCAGTATTTCTTGTTATTTAAAGGGTGCATTATTCAGATAGTAAGATGTGCCTTCATAGGCGGGCTCACAACGTGCGTACACTCTGCTTGTTACACACACAGGGACGTAGATGGTCTGCTCGCATGGTTTCACTTTGCGCACAAGCAGATCTGTTTCCTCAACAGAAAATCGTTCACTTCTCCAACCTGCTGTATCCACCGTTTAAATAGCAATGCGCCAGATGCAGGCACACCTGGCTTTAAAAGGGAATGGGGGATGGCACTCTGATTGGTTTAATTCACGTTACGCCCAGAACACACCTATGATTAATTAAGACACTAAATACAACCCCTTTGCGCCTTTTACTTTGCACCCAGATTAATCGCCGTTTAACCAGCAAAAGTGGAGTTGGACATGCCCTCAATGCACTTGCGCCATGCACTTCAGACCATGCACTAAAGATCGTTTAAGTAGGGCCCTAAATGTCAGTTAGATGATATTGTTTCAGTCAAACTTTGGACTGTCAGTGTGAAGGCATTATATAACATACACTACATTACATATAATCGAGCACAGCCATTAAACTCAAGAAATTCGTTGCTCAGCTGTTGCTCCACATTATGTGTTATGTGTATTACGTTGAAGCTCACAGTTAGTCCAGCACGTCACTATATGAAAATGTTACATATCAGCCACATATTTTTTAGCAGCAACCTTATAGTGATAGTTAGTGTATTGTAGGACAGATGAATTGCAGTGTGTTTGTGTAGCTGTCACATCAGTATAAACACACAGCACACATGGAATGGCGGTCATTTGTCCATTTCCTGCCTCCCTGCTTAAGGCTGAATTCTGACATGGATGACCTGTGTATGTCCTCTGGGGATACACTCTTCTGGGGATACACAGAATGTTTATTTTGTGTGTTTGTCTGTGTGTGTGTTTGTGTGTATGTGTAGGCCTCTGAACAGCAAGCAGCACTGGCCACCAGCTTCAATAAAGAGAAATAAATACACTGTATACACTATAAACACACATAACGTTTCCCACTATTTTCTTATTCATCATAAATGTATCTTGGCCTGATAAATTTTATATTGAGAATCATTTTCATGTTCATGTTTGACTTGCAGGAAGTGTGGATGTCCACACTGCAGCCTGGAGAAAAATGTGTTTTTTCCAGTCTTACTTGCTCAGTCGCAGGGCTGTAGCTACAACTGGAGGACAATGAGATAATGTCATTGGTATTCTGTCAAGGAATTTAAATTTAAATTGGAATACTTTTGTAGACCAACGAAAGCATAACAGAAAAGCATTTCTCCACCACAATGTTATGTGTTCCTGGTTGTGTGAATAGCCCTGCTCAGTCCATGTATCTTCAGGGAAAGTCTATATTTGGTCATTTCTATAGGTTAAAGATATAATCTCAAAGATTTTCATTTAGATAAATGTCTGTTAAGTCACTATCTATCGTCAAATGAGGCAGCACAATGTTGATTGAGCCTATGGCCCACTGATGAAAGCCTGCAGCATTTGCAGTATTACAACCCGGGTGTCGGAAGCGACTCTCCCGGAAAAATCACAAGCGACTCACAGTTAGGCTTTTAACAAGGCTTTTAAAGCAACAGACTCGCTCTTCAAGTCACCTGTGTGTGAAGCGGTGTACTGTTTTTTCCCGTCTCTGCTAGCGTTGTGAGTAAATGGTTACTATGGCCGAACAAATAAAGAAAAGATTGATGACTACAGACGATGAAACTTGAAACTGAACCCTGCCAACCTGTGAGCAGTCAAGTGTTGCTTTACCCAGTTACCATGTTGTTTTTGTATCTGGTTTGTTGGTTTGTCTATAACAAGAGATGGCGATGCAATTAAAATATTTGTTTGGTGCCTTGGACTGAAATGAAAGTGACCAATGTTTTTACGACAGCTTTTTCTCATCATAAAGTTTTTGAGTCACAACTAATTGCTTGTTTAGTGCTCCAGGGAACAAAAATAAAATGCCTGCCACTGTGTGTGTGAGTGTCTTGGGTCTGTGTGTGTGTGTATTTTTCTTAATATTTCAGAGAACATAACCTGATTAACATGTTTTTTCAAGCATTTATTTTAACATTGAAACAAGCATGATCTATATAGATTCAGTTAGTAGGCTATTCTAACCTTGCAAATGGCAGACTGTATATTTAAATTATTGATATCCTCTGATATGGACCCACACTGAGATGAAGAAGTGTTAGAACACTGGAGAAAGGTTATGTTTTGTTTCAGTCTAGACAGAAGGTTGTAGCACTAGTTAATTCCCATTGTTGGGACAGGAGTCTGGGAAAACTGGCCTGGGATCAGGGTTTAGGAATCAAGTTAACCTGCCGTACAATACAGGCTTGTACCACGAGTCAAGATTAGTGGTTGAGCCAGCTATCTTTGGGCTTAACTCAGGTTTTCTAGTATCACAAAGCTGGATCACTTTTACTAGGGTCACCACGGTAACCTATGTTGAAGAGAAGGTTCAGTTTTTGTATCAAAAACCATGTCAACAGCCCAACTACTGACCAATCAGATCACTGGAAAAATGGAGCGTTTGTTCAAGATTAAAAAGGATCCTGGCATGGACAAAACTGCTCAAGTGAATCTTCATTTTTATCAATTTTATATTCCCTTTGATTCATCCCTGTTATTCCTTACAGGATTCCTGACAGTGACTACATGTCATTTTGATTCGACAGATCCGTTGACTCGCTAGTTCTGTCCTTGTTGTTGTTATTTCTAGCAATTGTAGAACTGACAATAAATGAAGGATTTTTACTACGACTCTCAGTACTACTACTGCTACCTCTGATTCTGTGACTACAACCGCCACTCCACCTGTTGACTGACAACAACAACACTCTCTTCCCAGTGAGGCTGTGGAGAGCCAATTCATCCGTATGACCCATCAACTCCCTGTGGCCTGTTCATTCCTGTAATAGGAATGGTTCATGTCTACATGTTAGTGTGACATGGCTGTGATGTCCTTTTACACTCTGATGACAGTATCTATCTAAATGCCTGCACTGATTATCAGGTTATTCCACCGACACTCCTCGACGAACCACAGTTAACTAGCCCAGACTTCACTTACATTCTGCTTGATGCTGCCTCTTTGTTTTCATCCAAGGTGCTGACAACTGACATGAATCTTCAAACATCTTCAATATTTTCTTTAGTAGTTTTACACTTTTTGAAGTCTAAAGTATTCCACTCCATGATTTTATAGCACCAACTAGCTCTCCAATTTCATACTTTCTCCATCTCACTAATGATATTTTGAAACAACACAAGTCATGATTGGGTTTGAAGATATCAGCAGTGAGCTGGGAGGAAATTTGGGTACTTTAGGGCGCTATTAGATGTTTATCTTTGAATAAAGTTTGTTTTTAAAATAGCACATGAACTTTGGGTGTCAGCTGAAGAAATGGCATTTTATTGATGAACAGAATAAAAATGTGCTGAGGAGAGTGGGCAAACTCAGTGGATACTACAGTATATTACCTTACCTTACCTGTAAGAATCACTCAGAATAATAAGAATGTATTGAAGATGTTCCTGGAAACACCCTTAACTACAACATGTAAGCAAGAAAAAATATCTAAAGAAAAATCTTCAGGATGAAAAGTTTTTTGCTCATAGGTCCTGATAACTTCTCTCACTTGCCATCACAAACAAAGTCATCACTCCTCACCTCCTCTCAATTCACTCAGTCTGATTAGTCAGCAGGATGAAATAAGTCTTTGCAGTGAAGACAGAGAGCTATTTGAATGTGGGTGGGGGTTGTGGATGTAATCACGTAACAGAGGAAACACATATGCACTCAGAGACCTCAGCCTCACTCTGCTGGAGTGCGTCCAGTAAACAATAAGAAGGACTCCCTCTGTGTTGTGGTAATGCAGCATGAACTAGACTGTTTATGAGTATACTAGTTTCTTGGCTTTGGAAACTGGATTTATAATTCCTGCTATAAGTTTGTCTAATTTATTCTTGACATTTGATGAATGCAGAGGGAGAATATTTGTATAGTTGAAATGATTCCTATAGATGTATACTGGGTCGCACTTTATTTTACGGTACACTAATAAGACGTAACAAGACGTACTTTGTATCAAATTAGACAAAAATACGTTCTTTATTAGACAATAAACAAACACAGTTATACCCTAATTAGACACGATACACCTAAAGTATGCTGCAATGTCATATCAGATTCAAAATATGCTAGTTACGCTATTCTACCCTTAATTATGCTGTAATTAGACACCACATTTAATGCAACCAACATGGGTCTATGATAGTTTAATTAGACAACACAGGCTGTAATTAGACGAATGTAATGCCATATTATATCGGGCATAGCCTTTATAATGGTCAGACGAAACACTGAGAGCTCCGAGGACAATACATTTATTTGGCCTTTATTTAACATACTTTCACTTTCTTACAGCATCATTTGTTGCTCATTAGAAGAAAACTGATGTCAGAACGGATGTCAGTCAAATAACTCTGAACTGCTCAGTGACGTTTGTTCGAACAGCTTACCAGTGCTAGCCGATGCTACAACGGTGACTCAGGCGCCATTTGTGGTGGTGACGGACGACAGGTATGTAATATGTAATATTTATGAAATACATTGCAAGACGTGGTTTTACAGTCCATGGGGGTATAACGTTAGATCACGGTGGACATTACTGTAATACAGTTTACTGTAATACAGATTAAAGGTGTAGTCTGCCATCCTAATCCAATACACTTTTGTCAAATTCAGCAAATATCTCCTCACGGTCCGCTAGCTGTCTGTTCTGTGTGTGCACTGAAAAAAAGTCCAGTGTTCATACACAGCCCTGGCTCTGTAAATGGGAAACAAACAGAGTGGCTCAGACCGAGCCACCAACCCGTAGTCATTCCCAGGTCGTCAAATACTGACGCTTTGTCACAACTCGTGCTCGTGCACAGGACAACACTAATACTGTGCGTTACTCGCGCAAGTTTGAGGGAAAACTGAAGGGAGGGGTGTATTTGTTTGGCTGTTGACTTCAAATATCAACAAGCTTTCTCCAGGATTGCAGACTACACCTTTAAGTGTTGACAAAATCAACACATGAAGCAACATGAAGCAACTTGAAACACTATAGTGGTATCAGTTAAAACTGTTCATGATTTTTCAAAAAGAAATATGTCAATTTAAGAGCTGCTGGTCCTGTAAGTCAAAATACAACAACCTGTGCAGATGTGTTGATCTTATTTACACTTGTCATCATATTTGTGGAAATTTCTCGGTCACTATTTTTGATGGATGTAGTCAGGTAGCTAGAAAGCTGTAGGGAAGCTCACAAAGGCTGCAAAGCTCGGATTGGTTGATTGGAGATGTGGGCTGCGAATCAGAGGTCTGGAACCAGACTAAAAACGACCATCTTTCTTTGAACTTAGTAAACTAGTTGTGGCTAGAGGTGAGTTGGGGGAAGCTGTCTTTCTTAATGCAACAATAACTTTACACAAATGTATTTGTAGTCCAGATCAACAGCACGTTACCTCCCGGTTAAAAGCTCACTGAAAGACAAAAACCATCACAGCTTTCTATTTCTTCTCACACCATTGAAGCGAGGCGCCCTTTAAATGTTGTTTTATTGAGACTTTAAAGTCTAAATGTAAAGTTGGACATCACAACAGATTTTTTCTTGAATAAATGAAGGTTTAAATGCTGCTGAACAACAGATCATTCAACACTTAATTTGAGGGAAAAACTCGGATCTCTGTAGATGGAGCACCAGTTTGATCTCTGTGAATTCGGTTATCCACGTGCTACAGCATGTAACTATTCTTTTATTCCTCAAGATGGATAGAGAAGAGATTTTAAAGCAGCTCGTCAAATGCTCTGAAGAACATGCTGTGAGTAGAGTCTAACAGTCCTTTTAAGCTGTCATTTTTCAGAGCCAATGAACCCATTGTCCTCTCGCTGTTTTCCAAATTTAGATATCACAAGTTTGGCAGACGATTACAAAGACTGACAGGTCTGAAAGAGCATTAGCCATCATGCACGTTTGGAGAGGAGGGAGTTTATGTACAATTCAACAGTCGAACTTCAAGGTAAAAACATTTTTATGGCTTTGATTATGATTTCACCACAGAGGTATCTGACTGCTCACTGTCTCAATATTCATATTGAGCTTTGTAGCAGAACACTCAGAGCCTGCAGTATACTGTTGTTAAGCTGAAAAATGGTCTATCATCCGGCTGTATTGTAGTGTTAATGAACACAGAGGGAGACTGTCATTACCTTCCCTGTACTGCATTCCCAATTTCCTCTCGCTTATCTCAGATTGGGCTGTGATTCAGTTCCACAAACATTTCTCTGAGACAGAAATATTCTTATTGGCAGACAAGCTGAAGAACCTGATTTCAAGGAGATTTTTTTTTATGTTTTAGGGCGATTCGTGCTACTGCAACAAGCTTGCCACCACAGTTTAATGAAAATGCTGCAATATACTACCTAAATGTGGACACTGGGTCACGTGGTAACAGGTGGTGGTATATAAGGGCAGATCATAATCCTGGTTTCGGCTCAAACATGGTCTTTGAATGTGAATGTCTAATGACAGATGATGTGTGTGTTCGGTGCTCATTCAGTCTCTTGTCCAGAGTCATTGCTGTTTCAAAGCTGCAGTGTTGCCAACGGCCGTCACACATTATGTCATACACCTCTCCTCTCCAGTCTTCCCCTCCACAGGTTAGGGTCCGTTATGGTCTTAAGAAGAGGCAGGATTTTAATTTGGTTTTTGATGGTTATCAGTTATCAGTCATTGCATGCTGAGCTGAGCCTTCTGAACTCAGTGCAGTACAATTTTTACTCTCCTAATTAAACAAAAAGTAGCCCAATTGGGCCATATGGAGTTGAAATCTGGTTGTGATTAGTGAAACAGCTAGCTCAAAAATACCATCATACTGTATATAAAGCTTACTAATTAACACTGTATCTTGTTGTATTTTGTTTGTTTAATTTGTACACAAAAAAAAGTCAAAATGCTTAATTGGGAACAAATCCCAGCCGACTCTTGGATGGATTTATACAGCTAGATAAAAAGATACATGTAAAAGGGATATTATCGGAGTTAAAGGTTATTTTTTCATTTTTGACAGAGCTTGGCTAGCAGTTTCTCCTACTTTTTCTTTTTGCTCCGCTAGGTTAAACACATGCTAGATGCTAGACAAAGGCTTGTTAGAAAGCTGACATCCTCTCTCTTTACTGGTTGTCATCAAAGCCAGAGTGGCATGAGATAATCGATATCAGTTGCATCTCTGTGCAAACAAGCGTACAATTTCTGTCAGTGTTTTAAGACGTTTGTTTTGTGCTTTTAAAAAGTTTTTCAGAACACAACCTTGAAAGGCAGAGAAAACGGATGATTGCCTGGATAACTACAGACAATTACTATAGCTAGTCATCAAAGGTCAGGGACCAAGATGGGGGTCACATGTCCAGGAAAAACAGTCCAAAATGGCTCATGGGTTCTGCAAAATGTGATATTTTTCAGAGAGCAGAAGCAGAAGAGCAGAAGCCACCTTTAAGCTTGACAGAAGTGGTCACAAAAGTAGTCTGCTCCATATTCAGACTTTCTCCACTGAATAATTAAAATCACTTCATTCGCCAAGTACAACAAATGTGCAGGAATTTGTCATGGTGGCACTGCTGCAGACAAGTCAATAAAGCAAAAAAGCTAACACAGCATTGATACATGCAGTACAACAGGAAGAAATTCAATACAGTAATTTATACACCTCATTTGATTTAGCTGCATATACGGTCCCTGTACTGCACTGCACTGCACTGCACCTGCGTACAAAATAAATATGTGCATTCCCAAATGATGTTGCCTGCATTCCTCAGGCTGATGGTAAATGATGGCAATGATATTACTTCTGCAGCCAGTATTAAATCTCATTCATCAACGCCATTTGCACTCGGATGCTCTTCCTCGAGGGAGGTGAGAAAACTGCGGAGCGTTCAGAAAGTGCTCACCTATTTAACAGTTCAGCCAAGCCATTCTCTCTTTGCTAAATGCCTCAAGTACACCAACAGTTTTCAGCTCGCAGAAAGTTTTACAAAAGAAGATGTTACATTCATAACAATATGAGTGAGCGACGTTCTGGTCTGTAATCTTTATCATATATTAGGTTACATTGTTATCCAGAAGAGGCAGCCCAGTCTCCTACAAAACATGTTTATATGTTACTTATTATTAAGTTTTGGAGGAAATGTAATTGCTGCCTTGACTACATTTACTGGTTTACATTTTTTTTCAAACAGACAAATAAGTACCTGCAGAGCAGGTACATGTGCATGGACATGATTGACAACATTTCAACCACAAATGGTCCTCATATAGATCACCAGAAACTACAAGTTTCTCAATCTGCCTTATTTTCTGTTGTCCCAGCTGCAAGTCAAGTGCATGTGTTCTCATGTTCCTGGGAGTTTGGACTCCTGAGGTCGACTTGCCAAGTTTGAACATCCTGGAATAAAAGTTAAATTTTGCTGTGCTTTGCATTGAGAAAGTAGCTATGGTCCTCTTCTGGTAGTCAACCCGAAACTACCTGTTTTTACCACAAATGGTTATCTGTATGCAGATGTCATTTTTGGAGGCAGCGCTGTATTTCCACACACCATATTTGCAGTATAAAATATGAACAATGTGCTAATAGTGGACTATTTAGGCAGCTAGCATAATTATTGTACTGTGCCATTTTGTACCAAAAGGGTCGATGATGATGCAACATATGAACTAACAATCTGCCTCTTAAAACTCATGAAATCAGTCAGCCACATTACAAATACTGTCCCAATTTGAAGTCTGAATTTAGCCGACAAAAGTCCAAATTCCCTGAAGTGTTGTGACTCTGCCCATTTTATCGAGGATGCTTTGTGTGTACTTGGTCTCAGGGTTTAAATCTAATATTTGTTGCTGGCCAGGCATATGACCTCTGTGCAGAACGTCACACCTCTGGATTGGAAAAAGTGCTGCAATCGAACATAGTCCAGGCAATAATTACATTTGCAAAACAAAAATAGTAATATATAAACAGATTTCGTAGGAGACAGGATTCATCATGGTGAGCCAGTCTGCACTCGCTGGAGAAGCTGAAACCATCACAATTCAAAAACGTTGAGCGAAAACTGTATTATATTTTAAGTTAAGGTAGTGTTCATGTTTGTTATCATTCATTCAAACAAATTCATACAGTGTGCACACAGCACAGTAAAAACATGTCAAATATATCCATCTGGACAGAGAAAGAAAAAGTTGTACTACATCTTCATTCAGTAACCAACAAGTTCAACAAGTGCTCCTGCAGCTCGTGTGCATTTTCTCAAACTGCAGGACAAATTCAACACAACAGCAGGAAGGCTTTGACACGTTCACTGTCAGAGATGCTCGTCAGCTGAGCCTCCTCCACCTCTCGCCGTCTTTTTTTATCCACTTCTCCATCCTGCTCAGTGTGGGGTCTGTGCATCCGCCAGGCGCTGTGTGAGAAACAGTGGGACTGTAGCTTTGTGATTGTTATAATTTTCATCTCACCCCCCTCCCTCCACGTCTTGTCCGCGGCCACCTGCCTTTTTTTCTTTTTCTTTTTTTTCCCCAGCTGCTGATGCCGCTTGCCTCTCAGGGGAGTCGGCGAGTTTCATTGGCTCGCTAGATCGTCATGGCAACCACATACTTGGCAATTTGCAGCTCTCAGAGAAGACACAGCAATGTCTCTGAGTCATATTTTTTAGATGTGTATATATATATATATATATGTGTTGTGGTGTCCTGGTGACGCTGGTGCAGAGACAAACTGAAACTGAATATTTGCACAACGTGATCATATGGTTGTTGCTTTGGGCCATTCTACTAGAATTTATTCATATCCAGTGATGTAGTAAATACAAACAAAGGCAAAGAAAATATTTATAAAACATTATCCACAGTAATTATCTTTTCCCGTCAGAATATTGTTTTGCTGGGTAAAATAACCTGCAACCGTGAGCTGGATGAGTCTAATTTCTTATTACACAGAGTGGGTGGCACCATTGCTGGCATACTCTAAACTATGATTTCTCTTGTCCTCGCATTGGCTAAAAGGCAGAAATACACTTTGGTATGATGCAATTGTGCATTAACACACAAGACATCACCTTCTTGACGCAAAAAACCCGTCACCAGTAGAGGTGAGTCCACAGTGGGTAAATGCAGGGTTTTAAAACCCTTGCGTCATGCACACAGACTGTGAGCCCACATTTTGATGCAAAAATGCACAAAAGCATGTCTTTGGTGTGCAAGGAGAAACACAAGCACATGTCTAACTATACCTGCTCGGTGTTGTGCAAATATCTTGCATGTAACTTCATACTTGCTTTGGAAATACTTTAAATTGTGCTACATGTGTGGATAGAAGTCACATCCAGTTGTTATCTAAAATGCCGCCATATATCAGTCTCAATTACTCACTTAAATATGGCTCCATTAGGTTTATAGTTACTGTTTATGTAAATGTGCTTACTCACATACATGCCCAGAGTTTACAGATGAACATTTAAGACTGCAGTTAATGTTCTGTTTTTCTGCTCTGGTAGCTTTAGCTGGTGCTCTGCAAAGTCTCCCCGCTGAGGACGCCCATCACAACATTTTTAGAACAAGCAAGAGAGAGACGGAGAGAGAGAGAGAGAGAGAGAGAGAGAGAAAGCATTCATTTTTGGCTCGTTCGCCTCAACAAGCTTCAATTTGTCTCCCACTTAGAGACCAATCGACTCGCTCAGCCCTTTGCCCCTGAGACCTGCTAGCAGTTTGGATTAGAAAATGGAGCTCTGCTAAACGGCACTCAGCAGTGTGTGTGAGGTCCTCGGCTGGATGTCCAGTACAGCTAAACAACGAGGAGACACAACTGACGACAAACTAGCTTGTCTTGAGAACCCAAGTTACCTCCTGAATGATAATGTGGTCAGTAAGGTTAATTCATGTAAGGGAATTAGGGATGATTTGTACTCATTACAGGTCATACAAGTGGTAAAAAATGACTATTGACTCCAAACTACAAGATATATAAATCTGGCTTTGCGTTTGTGTTGAAATTTCAGACTGAAATCTGCAGTGTAATCGCCAGAATCAGTTTTTCGCTTGCTGAGGCAAAGTAATAAATCTGCACATATAGGTATCATTAACACTGGGGACCCCGGGGACATGTCCCCAACCCTTTTTGAAAGCATAATTTGTTAAAAATGTTATGAAAGATAGCTTGCACCAAGAAATGTTTATTTGCACAACAAGAAAACATATAACGCAACGTAAATATAGAAGAAACAAATACGCACTGTCCAAAAAAAGACATAACCTGTAACTTAAGGCACTGAAGCTTCTCTCCGCCTCAGCAGATGAGTGGCAGTAGTTCTCTAACTCCTTCAGTTGTTTATTATTTATCATATTTTAGGGCAGTGTTATTGGATATTGTTATCGCTAGGCTGACTGACATGCACTGGTGCTTTCTACAGGAGATTTAATAGTGTTGCAGCTGTGGATGTGATGCATATGGATGACTGTTACTTGTCGACACTGTGCATTTTATGCTGAGTATTTTCATATTGTTGACTCTGTAGTAGCCTATGCTATGAATTTTTTCCCGACCCGCCATAATTATCTACTCCGACCTCATCAATCCCCCACATCGCCTAAAATCGCGTACGAGAGCGTTTAAAAAAAGTTTTTTCATCTGAGCCCTTATGTCCGCACCACAAAGTGACGCCCTTGAATCTGCGCACTGCTTTTGCATAGTGTTAGATATAGAGTACAGTGCCTTTTTGGTGAACTTCGACAGATGAATTTGACAAATTACCAACCATCTTGACGGTGCTGACCTTTGACAGGAAGAGGAGGAAGCTATGTGTCACAACATCCAATTTTCTATATAACTTCTCCTCTAAAGACATAAGGTTTGTGTTCAGTTGTGAGACAGGAGTCAGTGATACAAATACATAACAGCTAGCTACATATGGCTACCCAACCCAAACTCCCGACGAAGTATCGGGTTTTGTTTGGGCTTAGGATGTAAAGCTTTCAGCTCCATGTCATGTGTTGCAAGTAGATGCACATGTCCAGTAGTGAGAGGGAATGACCATTGTGTGCATGAGTGCGCGTTGAATTAGCCTGGAGCGCTAACAGTAAGTAAAGGATGATGCCCTCCCCACCCCTCATGCCATCATGTAAATGGCTGGTCAGCTGGTTGTGTGATAGGCCTATGGGACTATTGTTTGTGTTTTCATTATTTCTGCTGTGTAATTCCATCATATAAAACTATTTTTATATGTTTGCTCAAGATTTGTCTCTTCTGGCTGAACATGTAATGGTGAATTGGACAGATTTTGTAACAAAATCAGTTTTTTAATCTGTGGAGTGATTCTCATTGTCTCCATTTTCACAGCCAAGAAGGTGACAACGGGGACGAGACCCCAGGTCCGTCTGGCACCAGCAGCACTGCAGTCACCCTGCCCTCCACCACTCCAGCCAAGGTGTCATCTCCTCCTTCAAGGTTTGCGTATTGAGCTGTCTATTATGCAAACCATTTTGGTTTCAGACTGGACATGATATATCCATTACTGCTTTATAATTATATTTATAAGCTCTTGTGCAGTCAGAATTTGATGTGACTTCATTATTCATTTGAGCGTTGCTATTTGATAAAATAATCTTATTTTGATAAACCAATGCAAATTGAGTCTTCACCATCTATCTCTCTGTTTCCGTAGTGAGGATGATGAAGGAGGAGATGAGGAGTTTGCACCACCTGAGATCACCAACACAGAGATCATCCTCTAGTTCGAGGTCCCCCTCCCCCACACCGTCAACACAGTCAAAGAGGGGTAAGCAGAGACAACGTGGGACTGCCAGTAAGCAGCCAAAGCGGGCTACCTCTGGATGTGATGGTGGTGATAAGCGGGAGAGGTGGCGTAATCCAGAGGAACTGGATGTGGAATCACCAAAGCCGAAGTTCGAGCCGAAAAATCCAGTAGGGCAACAGGATCGACACGACTGCGTCATGGTCACCACAGAGCTTGTTCAAACTTTTCTTCAGCTCCAGTGCAATTCACACAATCGTCAATAACACCAATGATGAAGCAGAAAGAAGAAAAACATCAGGGATGCCAGACAAGTGGTCTCCCCTCCCAATTGAGAACTTTTACATATTTTTGGCCATAATAATAGTTTCTGGGATGATCCAAGTGCATGCAAGGGCAGACATGTAGAGAAGAGAGTGGCCCTTCAACTTCACATTTCCATGGAACTGCATGACCAGGAATAGATTTCAGGCCATTTTTGGTGCCTTCATCTGTCTGACGTCAAAGAGGAAGAGGAAGAAAATCAGAATAAGAAGGGAACACCACAATGTGACCGGCTCAGATTGTCAGTGCCTGCAACTCTCTCTTCTAGCCAGGCAGGGAAATAAGTATTGACGAGAGGATGGTGGCAAGCAAGGCCAGAATTGGATTCAGACAGTTCACGAAAGACAAGCCATCCAAGTTTGGATACAGACTGTCTTGGCTGATTCCCACTCTGGATATACATGGAACTTCTTTGTTTATCAAGGAAAAACTGCCAATGTTCAGGGGGAGGGCCTCAGTTACACATCAGTTATGGACCTAATGAACTTTGCTCTACTGGGAAAAGGTTACCATCTACATGTTGACAACTTTTACTCAAGCCCAGCACTTTTTCAAAAACTTGCCGCCAATAGCATAACAGCTTGTGGAACCATTCAACAGTCGCACATTGGCTTTCCCAAAACAACACAGAACGATTTACCGAAGAAGGCTGAGAGAGGAGACACGAGGTGGCTGCAGAAGGACAACCTCCTCTTTGTCAAGTGGAAGGACACCAAGGAGGTGACGATGTGCAGCAGTGAAAAGATTATAATAACCACGTGGGTAGGGTGGATCCGTTAGATGCCCTCATCCAATATTACTCCGTTCGGGAGGAGACGATGAGATGGTATAAGACGTTTTTCTACCATTTTGTTTACATTGCGGTTGTGAATTCATACATCCTATTCAAGCTCTTGGCCATCGGACGATCAGAGACTCCCATGATGCAAAACAATTCAGGGAGGTCCAGATGAAAGAGCTGGTTGCAGAGGCCAAAGCGGCAGTTGCTGCTGCTGCCCCCCGCCCCACCCTCAGCACCACTTGTATGCCCATGTACTTTGGGAAAACTGCCACTGCCCAGCGGAGGGTCTGTGTTCTCTGCAAGGACCAGGGGAAAAAGGTGAAGACACCAGTGTACTGCAGCAAGTGCGATGTTGCCCAGTGTTTCACCTCAAACAGGAACTGCTTTCAAGAGTATGTAGAAACAACAGCACTCAACCGGTGCATACCCCAGGAACATACTTTTTATATATATATATTTTTTGTGCTTTCTTCTGTTTTTGAACCATTGAAGGTACTTTCAC
>NTHP01000273.1:282680-295981 GCA_003416845.1 Oplegnathus fasciatus
TCAGTAGTATTGTTATTACTGACATTACACTAAGAGTACATTGTTTTTGTACGTATTGCACATGCTCTTTTCACATTTTCATAATAAAACTACTCTAGTTGGAGACAAAATGATACAATTCAGTTGTTTTTTTTAATTGGCTTTACACTGTGCACAATGGTAGAATCTGATGATGCACAGAGTAAATGTTATGGCCCAAGGCAGCATTGTGTGCACACAGCCTCCNNGAGCCCCAACAAGCCAAAACCCCCCACCCCCACCCCCAGCATGTCTAGCGTGTTGTCCTTCCCCAGGGCCCCATGTCTGCCATGTCAATCCAAGTCTGGGTGGGTACACACTGGATCACAAACACACACACACACACACCATGTACACAAATGGCAAGCACTCACTACTTTCAATTTTACAAATAATCACAATAAGGACTAAATCAGAATCAAACTGTCATCTTAATCAGAACAGACCGGCTCATTCAGAGAAAATCTCATCTCAAAGAGGTGGGTTCAGCCTTCCATAGGCAAGTCAGTGGATGATGTGTCACGTAAACAGTTTTTCATTACTTTCTATTTTCAGAATGTCTAACCTCCTTCTGCACATGCTCATCCACTTCAGTCAAAGTTGCAGCTGCAGTTCTGCTGATAAGTCATTAGAATGAAAACCACAGGGTTAGATAGATGTACAGCGTCACTAGAGGTAAGTGAAAAACGTGCTCTTCTGTATTTTGGATGAACTGACCCTTATCTTGAAATGACAAGTTTACAAAACACTTGCGCTAGCTTACAAAAAGCTCAGAGAAAATAATGATGCCCTGCACCACTGTGGGTGATGACCATCTGTAACCTGTCAGGCTAATTAGAGGTATTGTTCAACAGTTTGAAAAATAGTCTATTTGCTTTTCATCTGAGAGTGAGACGTGATTGATATCACCCTCCTGTCTGTGTATTAAGTATGGGGCTGGAGTCAGGATGCTGTTAGCCTAGCTTAGCATAAAGACTAGAGGGGGAAACAGCTGGCCTGGCTCTGTCCACAGTGATTAATACACCTTCCAACACCTCTAAAGCTCACTAATTAACATGCATCTTGTTTGTTTTGTTTAACACTAAATGTAAAAACAAATTTTGTGGTTTAAGGGTTAGAGTTACTGGCTGGAATGTTGTCTTGATGAACAACCGCTTATCCATCTGCACTTCTGTGATTAGTCTACAGCTACAGCGCAGGTTGCCAGATGTGGTTCAGTGAGTTTTGGTACAGGCACAGTGGCACCAAACCTGGCAACCTCACTGTGACAACACACACACACACACAATCACTGCACCAACTGATGTTTGTCAAGAAATAGTTCCAGCATTTGGTCAGTTAATTATATCAGTCAATAGTTAAACAAAATAAGATGCTGACTTGTTGAGAAATGAGCCAAACCCCTGCTACTGCCTCGCCCTGGATAACATCATTAAAACAGACACAGATTTCATTAATCAAGTGCACATTTCTGAAAGGGAAATTTCGAAAGAAACAAAAAAACCCCAACATATTTTAAAAATCTTTTATATCTTAAGGGTGCAAGCAACAACAGAAAACAAGGATTTAACTACCTGCTTGGTGTCTGTAACTATCTTGCATGTAAATAATGATTTGGTGCGGAAATCCCTTTAACACACACTCTCATCTGTCAGAACGAAAGCAAGTAATCATGTTTATAATACTGAAAATGTTTGACTTGAGGGGAAATCACTATCTGAGACATTTGGAAAAAAAGATCCACCTTTGCCTATGTGACAGTACCAATATTTATATATACTGTTCCATGTGTCAGAAACATTGTTTGTCCCTACACAGTCATGATCCACCTACACAGGTGTTTTCACTTACCTGATTAGACCTCTAAGGGCTGTGTGGGCGTAATACAGAGTTAGCTTGACTGACAACTCCCCAACTCAGCTCAGCTTTGTTGCACCTTTCAGGATCTAATCAGAATAAAAAAANNACGCACTGAAATGTTTGACAAAATGTCGAGGCGTTAATCTCAAACCCTAAACTTGTGGATTCAGAGTCAGTAAAGTAAGAGTTATTTTCAGTCGGCCTCATTGCAGGAGGCACAAAGATTACAGCATCTTCTCACTTTTGTTCATTATATTTTCATGGGTGTAATGGTTGCTAAGCAACAACAGCAGCACTTCTGTGTCTGAGGAACACAGAGAGAAACTGCAGACAGGCTGAGTGGGTTTTGATTAAAAAAGAATACATCTTTGATCTTCTCTTGCTCTGCTTGTTGAAAACACAGGACTCTGTTTTATTAGTGGACGTGAACTTTCTGCTGCATCAAAGTTAAACTAATAATAGACGCTGCTCATGTGACAGCAGAACCAACAGACTGGGTGACTGAGCTTTTTTTTTATATAAATGAATTTCAGTGATATTTTCCTCGTTTATAGCAAATAATTGGGCTTCCTCCTGGACATTTTCATCTTTATTGTTGTGGCTCTACAGTTGGCGAAGTCACTCTGTCTGTCAGTCAGTCCAACAGTCCAAGATGCCTTAATGAAACTTTTCCTTCCTCCCGTTGTTTGTCTATAACAATCCTTTACTCCACTCACTTCCAATTTCTTCTACCCTAGAGTTAAATCTGTCCCTTTCTCCACTGAACTTTTACATCTTTTTCTCATTTTACTTACCGTTCCAAACCTTTTATTTTTCTGTTGCTTTCCTATTCATGATATGAAATATTGCATTAAGTCCTGAATGCCCTGGCCTTAATCTTAAAACAGCAACGTCTTCCTAATTGTCTTTATTCAATATTGCCTGCCAAGATTTCCAGTATGCATTAAGGAAAGGTTCGTTTTTTGGGGAGTTATAAATTATTGTAATCATTCCTCCTCTCCATACTGGCTATGAATCGACTCCTTCTTGGCATGACTCCACTGTAAAAGAGGACAGAATTATGAAAATATTGTACCTCTGTGCAAAATGCTTTCTAAAATCACTCAAAGCTAACTTGAGGCTTCAGCAGAGTTAGACGACTCACGTGGGTATCTACCATTGTTTGTGGCAAAATGGATACAAAGGGTAAAGTTCTTTTGGTCCCATAAGATTGTATTATGTAAATCTTTTGTGCACCCGGTAACAACTTGTTAGATGGTTAAGCATAGCTTATACAGTAGCTTCCTCCATTTCCTCAAAGGTCAGCACAGTCAAGATGGTTTCCAATTTGTCAACAGCACACAGCTGCGTGTCAGGGTTTCTTCAAAGTCGTACTCTACATGAAAGCATCTTGCAAATTCATTTTGCCTTTGTAAGCAAATACAATGATTGCAGCAACTCCATTAGCATAAATTGATCTTGCTGGTATATATGGCTGTGGGAAAGTACAGAGTAGTCCTAAAGTGGTCACTGTAAAGAGGGAGTTTTTTAACGTTTTCTCCTCTGTTGGTGGAAATCTAACAACAGCATTTTTCATCCGTCCAACAATTTCGTTTTTTCTGGTGTTTAATGACTTTACAGCCTCACAGTGTTGCTGTAGACTTTTATTTTATTGGATTCTTATTTATATCCTTTGCTTCACGTCTGCTGCACTGACCCACTTTCTCCTAAGGGATCAATAAAGTTCATTTTATTGTATCTTATCTTAGATCTGAGCGAGTGTCAGCCGTGCTGTGAGTGCTGCGTATTTAAGTGGAGTGAATCGATGTCTGGCTAAGTGGTGTCTGATCTGTATTGTAAAGACATGCTGGATTCATCAGACAAGCAGAACCTGTTTCCTCCAATGGCCGCAGTCCAAACCTTAAACCTCCTAATAGTTCGGCATTTAAGTTTAAATGCCATTTAAGCTGACCAAAGTACTTTTCTGACTCTGTAAATGTGTGGAAAAGATTTCATCTTTTCATTGTCACAGCAGTATTTTGCTGTAAAGCTAAACGCTAAAATGTACATTTGTCTATTAAACACAGCTCAACAAGAAAGAAGAATGTTTTATTTGCATTTTGACAGCTGAGATTTTTGTCTATAGCAGCTTGGAATAAGCAACAGGAGGGTAGTTGTACATTTCTAAATAGACACAACCAATAGTAACAAGGTCGAGGAGCAGACGTCACAATAATAGAAGAGATACTTCAGTGACCCTGCAAAGATCATTGAGGATGGGGGCTGTGCCAGGTTTAGGCTTCAGCTCACTCTGATGTTTGGTACTGTGAAGCACGTATGAAATAAAATTACGTCGCTGTACAGGAAGTGATGCATCTTACTTAATAAACAATAAACAGGGTTGATACTCTTTGGAACTCTGCTGTCATTACAGTCAAGGACGTGACCAAAATGACCATCACAAAGTATATTCATACGACTACTGACTAACCTTGACTGTTGGCAGGAAACAGAATGTAAACTGCGGTCACTGGTGTCAAAGTCAGGGAGGTTCGGGTGGATGGTTGGGTGTCTAAGAGGTGTCTAAGACGTTTTGTGGCGCTGTAACAACATCATGCTACTTTCTCCTTTTTGTCAGAGAGAGGACGTCAGTGTTTGAACGACCGTAAGAGGTCACTTCGTATATTTTGGCATTTAGGGGGAACAGTCTAGTTTAGTCATTAAAATAGTTAAAAATATTCATTACAAGAGACGAACACTATGTCTTCAAATTGCTTGTTTTGTCTGGTCAACAGTCCAAAACTGGAAAATACTTGATATTTTGATATAATGTGATATAAAACCGAGAAAAGCAGAAAATCCTCATTAGAGAAACTAGAACCGCATGTTTGCTTGATAAATTACTTAAAAGATGTTTAGATTTTCCAAATATTTGCTGATTACATTTTCTGTCCATTGACCAATCAATTCACTGACTAATCATTCAGTTGAAAGGCCTCTGGTTTTATGCCTTCAATTGCTGCTGAGTCTGTAGGTGAGTTTCCATCCACCTGCTTTTACAGTATACGCATTTGTGCATAAAAAAAGTGGAATCAAAAATCTCGAAATACTGGACTGAGGTGAAAACAATGTAATGACATACACAAAAGGATGTGACTTCAAGATTCACTGAAAAGATGAAAAATGTCGGCAGACTGTGTGGAGCAATAAGGAGACTGTAACACCGCAGACACACAGGAGGCAGAAGCATCGCAAAGCGCCCCGGAGCGCTGCCAGCTTACTGTCGGCGGCCATGTTAACCAATTTGGCTGTTCAGACAGGAAGCGCTGCGGTGCGGAGCTCCACGGTTCCGCTACTTTCTCCGCTCGCTGCAAGCGAATCTGGCCAGAAAACACACTGATAATCTATTATAAACGATATAAATGATAAATGATAACAAACACGTTATTATGGTTGTAATATGTCGATTGTATATCATTGAAGCAACAGAGCTAACTACACAACACTGGTAACAAACACTTTGTCTATACTGTGGCCATTCATTTACCCCGATAAAAACTCATTACTACAGGCGCTCTAGAAGGGGACAAACACGTACAGTGTTATCCGGGAACACATGAAAAGCTTTATGTTATAAACTTATGAGGTTATTACTTAAAGATCAGCTGTACGTGTGATTACAAAAGAGCAGAGAGGCAGAATCGCCTGTTGACCGGCGTGGAGAAATGTGCTTCTTGTGTAAACAGCCAGGCTGATGCTCGCCCAAAGTATTGTCATATCGCGGCGCTTCACGGGGCTTCCGCCTCCTGTGTGTCCCAGATGTAACCTTCCTCAAAATAACACATGGAACAAACAGTAAAAGCCATATTTCCATCGTGTTTTCTACATTGTTTTTCACCGTTTGAGGTTTGGCTGGTGCTCATTTAATTACGTCATCTTTTTGCGCCCTCTTCTTCTGCAATAGTATAACGGCACCCAACTGGAGAGTTGCCGGCATCTACCGCTTATCTCAATAACCAACTCCTAATTATCCCATAAAGATAGTGGATGGAAACAAGCATTCATTTGCGTTTTCTTTTAAATTTGCATTACATTTGGATGGAAACCTGGCTTATGTGTCCTTGAGCAAGGCACTGCGCTGGTGAAATATGTATCCAGAGATTGATAACAAATACTGTAGGTTTCTACTTCCACCATGACAGCTCCAAATGTAATTTAATGTCCCTTTCTGTTGCCGTACACTGTTTTCAGATGCTGCTGGTCCCCGTCGAGCAGGACTGAGGCATCTGATAAATTATTTCCCACTTTACAGAAAGTCTGCCTGTCCTTTGAATCATCCGGTCCTCGCTCTCCTGAATTATAGATAGTTAAGCTCAGTGATTACAGCAGATTGCCGTACAATTGCCTGCGTCAGTCAACCGGAGCGCTATCGTCTGTCCTAGATTCACAAATTCTCCCTCGAGTGTCTCTCCTGGGATGGAGGGTGCTACTCGTCTCCGACTCTTTCTGTTTAAGAGGTTTATAGGCTGAGAAGTGACAGAAATTCATAGAGAGCGAAACTATTTTCAGCGCTTTTCAAGTGGAGAGGTGTGATGATAGGCTGTGGTGGGACTGTTGTCACGAAATCTTAAGTGGAGGTTATTTTTGGTATGAAATTAACAAGGTTGCTGTGTTGTTTTTGTCAGTCTGAGGGAGGGAGAAGTAGGAACAGAGACAAAGTCGTTTCAGGTAAACCTCTTACAGTAAAAGTTTCAAATCTTTTCTACGTACGTGACATCTAAAACTAAATTCTGCATATGTTGGCTGTGTTCACACTGCAGCTTAAAATGTCCCAAGTCTTGATTTTTCTGATGATTTCTGAATAGTCTAAACAGAAAAGGGGGAAAAAAAGCACAACTGCTGTTTTTAATATTTCCCATGTGAAACAAATGGATCCTTACCCATCTCATCACTATGCATGCTAGATTTCAGCGTTTAAAACATCGTTTTCATGACAGTGAGTGATGGATAAGTCAAATTAATTCTACATCCCATTTGGTCATTTCATCCTTCCCTTTTCTGCCTGTGAAATGTTGATGTTCCAATACCAAACTTCAATTCTAAATGCATTTCTTTAGTCCCCTCCTTCTGCCTCCAAACAGAGATTTCTCACTGTCACTCTCAACATTGAGAGTTGCCCCAAACACCTTGTAAACAGCTGGGAAATAAAAGGTGTGTTCCACTGGAAGGAAAAACAATGTACAGTAGATACAGAAGTCATTTGAATTTTGGCAGTCAATTGGTTTTGTCATTGCGATTTGAAGAAAATGTATATGAGTATATGTGTTATACTGTTATCTGTTCCCAGTGTGTATCAGTATAGATTTGGGTCACAGAATATACTATATATATATATATATATACACATATATATATATATATATATATATATATATATATACACACACATATATGATTTCGTCTTTTCAGTGGAAGCTTCAGTGGATCTTTAAGTCACATGCTTCACGTACGTCAGTTTATTCACTTACTTTGGTTTTTTTTGCACTTTATTGAATGTTCTTTTTATTGGTTCACCAAGTTTTCCACCTCAGCCAAGTCTAACAACCTTTGTGTGCACAAAAACAGGAGGATGGAAACGCACTTGCTTTCTCCCGAGAGAGAAAACCGTCTTGGATTGAAGAAATTGCTGCATAGAAAAACAGACATGTCAAATTAAACTCTTCATAAATAAATACAAGTTGCAAAGTGCTTTACAAATAGACAAAAAAAAAAAATCAAATCAACGTATGCATCAGTGACTAAATAAAATAATTTAAATTAAAATAATGCAAGCTTACAAATAACTGATTTCACACAGGCTCTGTATAATTTTGCAGTTTTATACAGAATATTTTATACTTCTTTGTAACAGTGCATCGTTATCTAATTTGCTGCATCACCCATCCCTTCATCACAGATCTGTTGGTAAAAAAGTGACAGTAGAAAAGCCCCAAACCTCACTCATTAAGGAAAATGCAGCAGAAACCAATCAAACTAATCCTGAACCCAATCAACAGAGCGCTCCACAGGTTTGTGTTATTTCTCGACAGCACACCTGCGCCCCTCCTGCTGCTAATCACAGCCTGAGAGCCGATACGTCGAGGCTGTATACATTTCAAAGGGAGTATATCATGAGTGAGAGCTGTGGATAGATAGTGAATCGTAAAATGTGGAATCAAACATTGATGAGGGAGTCGTTAATAATTCAGAGGCAGTGTAGAGATCTGTTGGTGAGCAGGAGTTAAAAGAGCGACTGGAGATCCAACATGAGGGTTTGTTAGACAGGAAGCACTGATGAAGCCTCTGCATGTGTGTGTGTTCATATTTCTGTGTGTAACATGCTCATACAGTAGCTTTGCTTTAGTTCCTTTTTAATCACAACAGAAACAAAAAAAAATTACAATATGTGTTTTGTTCAAAAATAAAAGTAACACTTTTCTAACTGTGAGAGGATAACATTGTGTGATGGTTAAAAATAACGTGCGTTGACAATATACCACAACTAATTTGCACTACTACTACTACTACTACCTAAATGGAGAACTTCATACTGCTTTATCCTACAAACTTTGATACAAGGCGTTTTTATCCCCTTTTCAATATCCCACATACAGAAGTGTTATCTGTCTAGTATGAACGATTCAAGCCTTTTGTCCTTACACAATATTCAACATTTAGGAGGAGTCATCGTGCTGTTAAGTTTGTATACCACTCTGAAAATGGAAGTTAATTCACCTGCCTTGATAACGTCAGCACTACTTCCCCAACAGATTTGACTTTTGGTTCATGTTATTTCAACACCTGTACCCCTTTTCCACCAAATTAGCTCTGGTTCTTGAACCGGTTCTGCTCTGAACCTCGGTGCTATCTAGTGAATCGTCCTGCGTTTCCACCAGTTTTGAGCAGAACCATTGTGATCAAGGATGCATCATCAATGGAGGGCACTGCACAACACACAACAGAAGTAACCATTAGTAGCAAGGTGACGGATCGCATTGATTAGGCTACCTGCGAGCTTTTGTTCTGTTATTACAGATGTTTGTTTTTATCCAAAAAACAAGCACGGACCAACTATTAATGATTGACATTGTTGCCTTCTCCATCCTCTCTTTCCAACCTGTAGAATATGACACGTCCATCGATGTGGTCACGGTTCGCACTTCAGGTCAAGGAAAACCTGCTATTTTTTGGTTCCAGCTGGGGACCAACTTTTTGGGTTCCGAACCAATTTATTTTGGTCGAAATGCTCCGGACGGTTCAAAATTAGGTGCGCGAACCGGAACGGAACCAGTTCCATCCGTGGTGGAAAAGGGGTACTGCTGAGTCATCGGCAGCTCCTGCACACTCACTGCTGTGCATGTGCCGCAGTATGGAAAGAAGGATGTCTCGCTCACGTTAGCTGTGTGTCTCTTTTATGGATCCAGATGTGGTGATGGCAAATGACCGGACTGTCAAAACTCACAGCGCTGGGTAACTGTACCCTCAGCACTTCTTAACATCAATTCAATATAATAAATATTTCAAATTTCATGTATTCTTACATTTCTTACCTTTTAATCAGTTTGTATAATTAATAATAAGCTTCTTTGAGCACTGTGAAAAGCTCTGTATGTGTTATTATTATTATTATTGTTATTAATACATTTGGCTTAGTACAGTACAACAGACCATAGTCAAACATCTGCATAATTTAAAACATTTAGAAGTAAAAACAAGTAGAAACATGATGATGAAAGTGCAAATAGAGCATATCAGACGTGTCCTGGTGTGTGAGTGTGTATCAGAGCCTCTGCTATGTAGCTACGCTTCCTATCATGATCCTTTACAGGGTTTAATGCAGGATTTGCAGTTTACCACCCCGTTATTCAGCATACAGAATAATTGACTTTGAAGGCTCATATTGAATATTAATGTGAACTCCAGATGCCCCCAGTGTGTGAGGAAGGACATGAACTCTGAATGCTCAAATCTCATCATCAGTCTGTACTGAAATGACGTCATCACCCAGAGTTCATCCTCGTCTGTCTAAAAAAACAACAACTTGGATTTGTCGTTTTGTCAGCAAGAGATTTAAAGGAAAGATCTGCTCTCAAATAAAGATCATAAGATGGGATAAAGAGAGAGAAAAAGAAATGAGGTTTTTGCAATGAATTACAATTCTAAACAAACAGGAACTCATGATAACTGAGTGTATAAGCTAAGACAGATTCATCTGAAAGTACAACAACACTGTCTCCTGCTGTCTGTGGCGTTTGAGGGCTACATACATGTTGCTGACACATACCGGTGCGTTAGAGGGTGGGTGAAAAAATTTAGAAGTGATGTTCGGGTCGGGTTCGGTCACGTCGGCTGGGTGTCAAAATAAATAAAAATGATGGACCTACTGTCTGTGTTGGGCTACTTCCTGTTCAGTGCTGGGGTTTGTTATTTACCTGACATGAACGCAACACATAGGCAGGCGGTAAATATTCATGTAAGCTGAATCAGCTTACATTAACTGCGTCAGCTCTGGTCGGGTTCAGACGTGAGAAACAGAATGCCTGTCCGGTTCGGGTCGGGCTCAGTTACTACTCTGTCAGACTTGGGTCGGGTTCGGACAGAAATGTGCGGCCTGAGCTGCTGCACTCTACAGTACATTACATAATAGCAACTCAGTGTTGTGTAGCGGTGCCCAAAAATGACTCAGGCTAATGCTTACAAGTCTCAGGTAAAAAGCTAGCATCGTCACACGTTGATGATTCATGTAGAAGACACTGAAATAAAGAAGCAGCATTGTTGTGGTTTTGCAGGTACAGATAGTTAGTCCTAGTACTGTATGTAGTATAGTAGACCACTGATATTGATAAGCCACTCAGATATACTACAGAGTTACTTAAAGTTGTAGTCTCTAAGATTTTCATTTCGTTGTCTTTCACGGCACCTTTGGCGATAATCTGCAGTTGCAGGGGTGATTTTGGACCTCATTTAAGTTTCAGTTTCATCGTCTGTAGTCATCGATCTTTGTTTTTTCAGCCATAATAACCGTTTACTCACAACGCCAGCAGACACCGGAAACAACAGTACGCCAGCTTCACACACAGGTGAGTTGAAGAGCGAGTCTTTTGCCTTGTTAAATGCCTAACTGTGCGCCGCTTGTGATTTTTCCGGGAAAGTCCCTCCCGACACCCGGGTCGTAATACTGCAAATGCTGCAGGCTTTCATCAGCGGGCCGTAGGCTCAGTCACCATTGCGTTGCATCACTCGGCGACAGATAGTGACTTAACAGACGTTTATTTAAATTATAATCTTCGAGATTATATCTTTAAGTTACTTGGACAAGCAACATAAAGGTTAGTAAAATGTTTCCAAACTTATAAGTTTGGTCAAGTCCTCTTGCGTAAACATCCTAAAAGCCACTAAAGAGCAGACAGAGTTGTTAACCTGAACTCTGATGTACCATCAAGCACCGCTGTTACACCTGCTCCCATGCAGTGAACATGCCAGCCATGAAAGGGGACTAATGTAACCTGCAACCCCACAAAATAATCTAGTTAGCTAATGATGTTGTACCTCTTGTCCTTGGAAGCAGGCCCTTTCACACCACTTCAGCATGAGGAGAAATCAAAGCTCGACAGACCCTGCTGTGCCTAGTTATGGTTGCTAAGCTGATTGGGGGAGGGGCTTAGTGAATGGTAAATTGATCACCAAATTTTGTTCACCTGCCAGTCCACCTGCATTTTGAGAGTTATCTGCTATTGCCAGTTTATATAGATAAGGATTGCTTGTTTTACCTGCTTGTTTCTGTTTTCTGGGGTGCCTGTGATCCTGCCGGAGTTCCGAAAAATCTGTTTGAATTTCACCTGCATTTGGGTCCATGTCTACTTTCTGCATTCGGTGACATTTGCAAATTCAGAGGAGTTGAATCACAAACAGCTGTCTAATAGTGTGTTTAGCTTGTTTAGCTGTTTATTGTCTATCATCAAAACCTCAAATGAGGGAATATCTTTTGGAAGAATGCTGTTCATCCTCTGACCTCTGATTTTGTGTTTCATGCGCTTATCTTAAGTCTGTCCAGACAGACAGCGGCTGTCTCTTTGCCACTTTGACTCTAATGACAGAAACTCGTCCCTGCCTGTTGTTTCTCTCCACAGAACCGTCCTTTCTGCCTTTTCCTCAGTCAGTCCTCCCTGACTAACAAACCTCATTATACACATTATGCTGAGCGCAGGTCTACACAGTCCCAGGGACATGGTTTAATGTTTTTTTTCCTTTCTTTCTTTTTTTCCGTTTGCCCAGTTTGTCTCTTTTCTTTTGTCCTCACTGACCCATTTGAGCACTTTCAGGTACAGCCGCGGCCCAGCGAGACTTGACGATGGGGCTCCGGGGCTTGTTGCCTAGCAACAGGCAGCAAGCCGGCTTGTGTAGCGGTGGTGGTTTTATGTAACAGTGGGTTTGATGGTTGAATGTAGGGCGCTCAGTCTCCGGGGGGGGGGACGTTTGTGTCAGTGGCCATGAACCCCCCCACCTTCATGCATGGAGTGGATGGACAGTAAACAGAAAGAGCACCCAGCGTGAACAACTGACTGAATAACAGAGTTCATCCCTCTCTGGATAATTTGGGTGGTTTGAAGTGATCTGTGTAAAGTGGATGGGTTTTTGTCTTCATGATGTTCATAACTGAACCATATTTTGCAAATGCAGGGTGTTGTAATTAAAAAAAAAAATCACCATTATGAAGTGTTATTTATGTAGTACCTTGTTTAAAAACATCATAAAACGCTTTACAATGTGTAAATACCTCACTTTAAACCAAAGATACATCTAAAAGCCTAGCAGCATGAGTGACAGCACAAACTAAACACTAATAAAACATGGACACTGTAAAAATACACAAATTAAAAAAGGCACACACAAAATACAGTCAAATAAAAAACAACAACTTTAAATTACCTAAAAAGCAGCCAGAGACACATTAGAACAAATTCAATGTAAAACTTTGATCAAACTGTCAGCCTCTAAGAGGCCTTGATGCTGCGATGTAACTTAAAGCTATAATCTAGAAGATTTTCATTTCGTTGTCTTTCGCAGCACCTCTGGGACCAATGGGTAATTGCAGGTGTGTTTTTGGACCTCACTTCAGTTTCAAGTTTCATCGTCTGTAGTCGTCGATCTTTTCTTTGTTTGTTCGGCCATAGTAACCGTTTACTCACAACGCGAGCAGAGACCGGAAAACACAGCACGCCGCTTCACGCACAGGTGAGTTTGAGAACGAGTCTTTCGCCTTGTTGAAAGTCTAACTCTGCGCCGCTCGTGATTTTTCTGGGAAAGTCCCTCCCGACACCCGGGTCGTAATACTGCAAATGCTGCAGGCTTTCATCAGTGGGCCATAGGCTCAATCACCATTATGTTACCTCATTCGGCGATAG
>NTHP01000273.1:296611-349047 GCA_003416845.1 Oplegnathus fasciatus
TAAGATTGGTTGAGGCTGGTTGAGAGATGGGATGGCTGGATGCATTTTCAGGCTAATGTATGATGAGAATTGCATTAGTGTTCACGCCTTCACCCTGCCCCCTTGTTCAATAGCCTTTACATTAAGATTATCACAACCACATAATAACAGCTTTTCTAGGCTCTGGAAATAATTCACAAATATTGAACATTCATGGTTTTAAAAATTCATAATACAAAGATGAATAATTGATATTATTTGCAGTTCGCTGAGCTGATCCCCCACCCTAAATTGTTCTTGGTGCACATAACAATAAAGCGAATATGAATATTGTTTTTGTATGCAAGTCAGTTGAGTCTCATGTCTCGTGAAGTTTGTTTTGTTTAATCAAGGCTGTGTATTCGAGGTTGTGTGTTGACTTATTTTTTGTACACATTTATGAGTTGTGTATTTGTTTGTTGGTGCTGGTTTGTGTTGCATATTAATATGCTTTTTATGCATGCATGTGGTTATCTGTAACAGTGTGTGTTTGTGTCTAGTTGCCTTATGTGTGTTGTGCATTGTTTTCTCTGTGTGTGTGTGTGTGTGTGTGTGTGTGTGTGTGTGTGCTTCTCCCTCCGCATGTTAGCCCAGATGGCGGGCGACTCTTTGTGGTCAACTGAAGAGCATCACCGGCAGGAAGGAGGCGGTTGCCATGGTGAAAGTGACGTCTGATTCATATTCAAACAGCTTCAGAAACTGATAGTTTGGCTTGAGTATTTTTAACTGTTTTCACCAACAGATGCAGAAAGCAGCTCTGGTCTAAAGTAAACCGTCGGGTTGTTTATACATTAATACATTTTTTTTTTTCCAACAGGGTCCTCGATGGCAGCGAGGTGAGGGCCCAATCATCCTGCCATCACTTCCCATATACACAGTTCAATCGGGAAATTAACTGGCTTTTGATGGCTTTCTGTTCACGCTGCTCGCTGTCATTTTCTGCACTGAAAGCAACAAGATAAACTCCTGTTCATTGTTTCTTGTTGGTGTTAAAGCGAAGCTGCAGCGGTGGGGGTGAGTGGAGACTTTTATTAGCTGTGAATAAATGCTCCTCTCTGGACTCTCGAGCTCTGAGGTAATAATTTGAGCTCAGCTGCGATGCCACAGGCTCTCTGCTGTGTCTCTGTGTGTGTGACATTACAGTTCTATACGCCAGGGCGAAGCTGTTATTACACCAGAAAACTAAATTGTTGGATACATGAAAAAATTGAGACACAGCTTTGTTAACTTTGCTAATTTGCATCTTACAGAAACGTATAATTTCTGAAGACGTACAACCACAGCTCAGTGAGTGTAAATGCACTTGCTGGACTTTGTCAACCCACTTTGAGCTTATAATGCTAGAATTAGCATGTTAATATGTCCAAAGTGGGCTTGTTTAGTATATGTGGATAAAAACAAGCTGTGTATTTCTCCCTATTCTTTTCTTTTATTCATTCTTGTATCATAGGAAGCCTGGTTTCCTGCTTTCCTCTAGTACAGTTTGTTCGGATCTACTGAGCATCTGCTGGGTATTTTAACCAGCCGACAGGAAAAAGCCATTACAAAAATGGATTTGGCAGCGTTGTGTTCGTGGTCAGTCGGGTCAGAGACCTCTGGGAGCAGGAATGAGGCGAACACGAGGAGCTCGGCCTCAACTTTGACCTCTGACCCCATGAGGCCAAAGCGGCCTGGATAATAAAACCCATTAGACCCTGTCTGGTTGTTGTGGTCTGTTTCTGCTCGGCTCATGTTGATACTGCTTTAGCAGAGCTGCTCATTACGACTCTTTCAACGTGACTGACAGCGTTATTCAAATGTAATGCTCAGGGATGTTGTTGCAGCGTCAAACTAAAGAACACTTATTTCTGGACTAACCAGTGGATGTTTGCCTGAAAGCTAAAGGTCAGATTGCTAGTTTACCCTCCTCCTGTTGAATAATTATAATATTCAATTATTGAATAATGATCATTAATTAAAAGCTATTATATTGATTAACAAAATTTAATTTTACCCCTCTTTAGTTAATTTTCATCACTGCTGCATCACATTCAGTATAAAATATATTCTGTGTCTGCTTTTTAATATATATTTTAGGTGAAATCTTTAAAGATGCTAATTTGCCAGAATTATTCTAGGTCATTTTTACTAATTTTCTGAATATTCCAGCTGACAAATTTGGTACGTTTGTAAACACTGTAGAGTTCAAAATAAAGTTTTGTTGGTCAGAACAGTGTTTATTTGGACGAGATTGAAGTGTTTTGTTTCCACTCATTTGTATGCGCATTTACAACTTGAACCTGAATGGAAATGCCAGACAGTCAATAAAAGGCCAAAATATCTCAAAAGTTTTTCTGCTTGATTGATGCGGAAAACTTCAAGCTTAAAAAAAACAAAACAACTTTGCACAACTTGAAAAAGAGAAGATGCTGATACAAGCATCCTGACATTTCGACTTGTGCTGTAGACAGAACATTCATGTCTTGCTGCCACTCCCTTTACAAGACAGACCAAAAAGAGTGGGGTATACAAAACTCCACACAGGGGCACCTGTTGCACGTCACCCACCATGGTGGCTTATAAAAACACCACAGGATCAACCTTATCTCCTACGAATTAGGTTTTTATACTCCTAATTTGTTTTGCTAAATACAATTTGATAAGACACGTTATTGCTGCCAGGATTATGTTCCCTGGCAACAATTTTCCGAGTGTAGGAAGCACGGCGTTCGTGTACCAGGGAGGTGGTCAGGGTAGATGGTGGGTGTAAAAAGCACAGGAATTAGATCTGGGTTCACATCCTGAGTTCCACATGTGGGAAGGTTTTCACATTAAGGAAAGATCGTGGTCACTTTTAACCTTACTCACCCAAGACCATGATCTTTCATGATCGGTTATATTATGGCAGGGCTGTTGTATTGGATTGCATTAGATTAGACAGGTGTACCTAATAAAGTGGTCACTGAGTGTATAAATGTAAGTTCTAGGACGCAGAAGAAACAAATGAATTCTTTAAAGGATGTGTGCACCCACGAGTCCACACAAACACACACACAAACACACACACGTACTTTTTACTTATTGTCTAATTAGACTTCTCAGATCCATGAGGGCATGTAAAAACTGTGGCTGATTAACATCTGTGTCACAGCCGGACCCTGTGAGGCAGGCGAGGGTCAAAACCAGGCAGGTAACAAGTTTGGGGTAACAGAGTTCAGGTAACAGAGGCTAGCAAGCAAAGACATGAGGCACGTGGCAACTTTAACGGACTGGCAGAGAAACAATGATCTGGGCCGGTTTACCTTTATTTATTTATATATAAATAAAGTAGCTGATGAGGGAATGAGGTAGATGGGCAGTGAAGGTCAGGTGAGGGGAATGCAGTGATTGCAGGGGGAGATGGGAGTGGCAGAGTCCGGAGTGAAGGGAAAAGTCTGAGGGCATCTTGTGAATATAACATGACATCCTCTTTATTTGGAAAGATGTAGGAGGCTCACGCAGCTTGCCCCGATATACGTTGTTTTGCAGTCCTCGCTTCCCCAAATCTCTACAATGGTGTTGGCGAGCGCAAAGTTAGTACGACCCATAGAGCCACAGTGGCCACGTGTATGGTAAATACACCAGGTTGAAATATACTGAAACTTTCCTTTAAGCAAAATGGCATTTTAGCTTGTGGCGTTTACATTTTATTTTCCAAAACTTCAGAAATGTTGCGCAACATTACAAATACTGGTAAATATTGTTTTAGATCAAACTCTTCACCTGTGGTGCAGCTTGGTGAAAGATATATCTACGCGTTTTTGATGGTTTTTACCCATTTTCAAGATGCTGCTTTACAGCTCCTGTTTCTCCTCAAACCATCTCCTCTGCAGAATAATTCCCTCACAGCTCTGACATCTGAAATCTAAAAAACTTCATCTGCCAACACACACACACACACACACACACACACACACACACACACACACGCCAGTGGTCGCCATGGCAACTCCATTCTCCACATCTCTGCCTCTCCCGTTGTTTCCTCCTCCTCCTCCTCCTCTTCCTCCTTCACGTCTAACAGAAAATCCATACGAGGGAGGGAAACGAGAGAAACACAATCAATTTCCTCCCGAACACACAGCGTTTGTGTTTGTCACCATCGCGGTGACCGGATGCTCCGAGTCGCTCAGTTTGATTTACTGATTTATTCATCTGTGATGTCTCTATTTAGGGACGCACATTTGAGGCAGACAGAAGAGTGGGAGGAAATTTAAAGCTGCAATATGCAACTTTTAGCACATTAAAATGACAATAAATCAAACGTATGGCATTTTATTAGTCTGTGTAATAAGGTAGGCATCCGGTGTTTGTCTGAAATTATACTATTATTATACTATTTCCTGTGGGCGTGGCCAGCAGTGAGGTTGACCAAAAAGAGTGAACAGTGATGGAAGAAAACAGAAATCGTGGCTGAGAATCACCTGATGCGGCAGTTGAGTTGTATAGAGAGTCCTGACAACACATCCTGTCCAGCCTTCTGTAAGGCTGAATCTAAATGTCCAGGCTTAACCGATAAGACTTGCAGATTTACCAGGAACCACAAGTACCTAGTGCTGGCCAAATCCACAATTCATCCGGTCCATAAGGGGGCTCATGTGGACTGCATGCAGACTGTTAGAGAGGCCACCTGGGGTGCAAACTTCACCTTACTCCCTGATTGAAATACCCACAGTATTTTTAATCGAACACACAAAAACATGAAACTTATGGCTGTATAAAACATACGAGTTTGATGAGATGTTACTTGAATCATGTAGAAACAATATTTAACCGTATACTATTGTAGAAATATGAATAATAAGAAAGATGACACTCACATGCATTTTAAAATATATTTTTAAAAGTGACGCCCTAAAAACTGTGAAATGCAAGGCCTGTGTTATCTCACAGCCTCGCAGACTTACATGTCTGAAGTCTGGAAGGTGGACATTTAGATTCAATACAATCTGCCATTGAGGTTTCTATTATTGGCCTGTTTGTGAAACGTGTGCCTGAGGTTCCCATATTCTGTTCTTAACGAGATAAATGAGTATCCACTATATAAACTTGATATTAGAAGTTGAAACATTCGTGATCTTAACAAATAAATCATTTGTAAGCATACAAAAAACTCTCAGTGGCAGCACAGGTACGTATCACAACTTGTTTCATTCATATCATCGTAATATCCACCGACACTCTTTTTCTTCTCAGTATTTTTAGATGTAATCTGCTGTCTGAAAACGTCTATAGACTCATTCTTCAACATACTTTCAAACTGCACGCAGAGACAAAAACAAGCTAAACTCTTCTTTAGAAAAACAGTATCTGAGTTCCACTTCTTTTGATTTTTCACATGCTTGATCAGTAAAAGTTTACCCTGTAAATAAGTTATTACATCGTTCTAATGACGTTTGTTCTCACGTTTCACGTCATCTCCTGACAGATTGTCCCACTTTTGTCAGAAAATATTTACTACTGATGTTCTCCGGTACAGTCCTTCGGTTCCCTACAATCACCAGCTATGGAGAGGTCAGGGGTAACATCGCCATGACAACGGATGGGATGAAATATTCCTGCAGCCACAGAAGGATCATCGATTATTTATCTGCTTCAGACACTGAGGAGGGTGTCTGACTGCACGAGTCTGACTGAGCATCTTCTGCCATCTAGTGGACCTTTGTACACATTGCAAGAGGTTTGTGTTGAGTTACTGAACCCTCCTCTTCTGTCTGCATGGAGACTAGAAAGCTTTCCTGGTTGGATAGTGACGCCACTGTTTTTAGTCATTACCAACATAGTTTCCTGCCTGTTCTCTCCTTCCGATCTTTTACTAAAGTAAATGTGGTAATACCACAGTGGAAAAATACTCCTCCCATCTTCTTGTCTCTGACTGGTTTTAGTGGTGTGCACTGAAGCATACAGATTCTTTTCTCCTTTGTATAAATCGGATGAAATGCTTCTGTTGAAGTTCAGATTTCACATTTGAGCCAAACTTATGGTCTGTTTGTACATTTGCATTTCAGACATGATGCCTTTATAAGGAGCATCATTTCATTATTTGTATCCCCCCCCTTTTTTTTTGCATGCACTGGCTCTATATTTTAGCCTTGTGCCAAACCTGCCTAGCTGAGGAGTTAATACGTTCATTTTAAACACCTCCTCCGTCTTATCACCTGCTTGCTGTTTGTCTGACGGCCTAGTTAGGTTTCTGTCAGCAGGAGAAGGACCCAAATGCAGATAGTTGAGGCAGCATGTGCAGTTCAGTGATTTAATGACCAGGTGAAGACACAAATAAGCTTACAGGCAGACACAGGTAGGTTATCAGGCAGGTAAGCAGGTCCAGATGGCTTTAAAGCAAAGAAACAACAACAAAGTAACTACAGCGATCTGACAACTGACCGGGGCAAAGGGGTTGGTATATGTGCTGCAGGGCTGATGAGGGAATGAGGTGCAGGTGGGGAGATGCGCTGGGAAGCTCAGGTGAGGGGAATGAGGTGATTGCAGGGCAGATGGGAGTGGTGGACAGGTAAAGAATAACGCTGAAGGGGCTTTGGAAAGTGGAGCTCCGGCTGAAGAGAGGGACAGTTTCTAGATTTCCATAATCTGTAAGTTGTCCCGACAGTGTTCCTGTGACTGAAACACTTTTCTTTCACATTTTTCACACTTTGTCACCTATAATAAACTAAGCCACTTTTTTGGCATCTGAAGAGACTCTTTGTGAGTGTGTGGGCATTCCTTCCTGTGTGGTAAGCCTTTTCAAAGCCCTGCAGACATCCTGCCTGGCGTACCAATAAGTCACTGAAGAAACATCTCATAAGAGCAGCTCTTACAGCTTGTTGCTCTTCTCTCACACACCAAAAATCTACTGACTCACCTGTGTTGTGTTTTAACTAACAGCCATCATGGCTTCTCTGCATGCTTCGTAGAACTTTATGCAACGTGCAAAGAGCCATAAAATGAGAAAAAGACCAAAAAAAGCGTTGTGTATGCAGCAGAACTGTACAGATGATCAGGTCTGATGCTAATAATCAGCCATCAGCTCAGACAGTCAGAGTCCAGATGGTTTGGGGGTGATCCAGCAGGTGTCCGGTTTCATTTCCCAGCTCCTCCTCTTAACGCTCGTCTGACGATGTGATTCATCTAAACCTTTTCAAGAAGAAGAAGACCGAGTTCTTTCTCTGGTGTGGAGATGAAAGCGGCTGGTTTTGTCTGTAGTCAAACATGAAGCTCTCACAGCTCTGATTTTCATCTCCTTTTAACATTTTGTCTTAATTCTAGTTCTTTTCATATGATGTATTGAAAGAGGCTTCAGGCTTCAATGTGGCTTTTAAATCAAGGATCTGCTTGTTTGGCCATCTAAACCCATTCTTTGTCTCCTGTCCTTGCAGCAGCTGATGTGCAAGCTCTATTGAAGACGTGGAAACAATCACCATGTACCAGGATGTAGTGATATTAGTCATGCACTGAACTCACATCAACATGACTAATTACTGAAATACACAAACACACAAGACGTACCTTTATTACAAAACAAATCTCGACCTAAATCAGTTTTCTTTTATTAAAGTCATTTATAAAGAACCCACTGCCTTGGTAAACGTGTGCGACCCTCCACTGTGTCATTTCTGTTTGAGAGCAGGCTGATTTCAGACGGTGTGTAGTTTTGTGTGTTTGTGTGTTTATAAGCACGACAGTCCTGTTAGACGAGTCCCGTGTCAGATTTATCCAGTTTGTACAATAAATCAGATTTGCATACATTTAGTTAATTCTGCTGATGACTGTGAACTGACTGACTGTCTTTCATCACAGTTTGATCAAACTGTGTGTTTCTGAATGAATCATATTTCAACAGCAACTATTGCATAACTGCATCATACAATACAATCATAATTTTCACCTTGTGTAACTAGCCAAAGTTTTTATTTTTCCAGTTCCACTATGTTTTATTTATATTGCTTATCTTATGGGTAATTTATTCCATTTTATTCACTGTACTGTTTTATTCAATTGTGGTTCAGACTTGTTTGAATTTTCTTTTTCCTTTGTAAAGCACTTTATAACATTTTTTTTAAAGGTGCTACATGAATAAGTTAAGCTGATTACAGAAGTCTTGTAAAACCATTAAAATTTTAATCTTTATTCCCAAATATGCCGTGTGTGAGGAAAAACAGTAAAAGAACATAAATGATGTGAAAGAATGAATTTGACGTTTGTTAGCAATCATATGATCAAAGTTTACCTCAGATGCTTCTTCCCAATGCAAGTTGTGCAAATGTGACAAAATAAAGGCAACCAGACACATGGCTTATATAAAAAATTAGACCCCTTTTATTGTGTTCTCATATATAAAAGAAATACAAAAAAGAAACATCGACACCGGGCGAGGGTCAGAGCGGGACAGGGTTTCTGGGTTTTGGGCGGGGGTGGGTCGGTGGCCGGGCGACATAAAAAGGGGAAGTGGAAACGACAGGAGGAACGTCAGACAGTCCGAGGGGATCATTCGAACAGACATCGAACAGATGAGGGTGGATGAAAACAGAGCGCAGCGGTCCCGTCCAGTCCCTCCCTCCATACCCCACCACCACCACCACCACCACCTCCTCTTCATCCTCCTCCACCTCCTCCTTCAGGGACAAAGTGGAGTTTCAGTTCGACAAACATTCATCAAAAGCAGAGTTGTGTCAGGAGGCAGAAATGATCTCATTGGTTGAGTTAAACCTGAGTGGGAGGAGCCAGAGACACGTTTTCAGAGCACATTTGGGCTAACTGGCCGACGTGGAAAAGCGAGAAGTAACTTTGGTGAAAAGACAAAGTGACTTCATTCATTGTTGCTGGACATTCATGGTGTGGAAAGGTCAGCAGGCGAGTTCACCAGGTTACCTCAAACATTTAAACTTGTAAGCTCAGCTAGGCTAACCCGCTAATTAACCTCATAATGTGAGACTGGTTAATGTTCCAGACGTCTTTCCAGATATCCTGCCTTCACCTGGTTATAGGATTAAAGGTGCTCTGTGGAGTTTTCTTGTAAACAAACAACAAAGTTTCCGTTTACATTCAGTGTTTCTCACCAAAACATACAGTGTGTATCCTTGAGGTATAACAAACTTGTGTTTCCTTCCTTACAAAACATCTGGAAAAGTCAGTTTTTCTTTTGTGACAACAGTTTGAAACCTGCATCGTTTACATCCATGGATATCAGCTGTCTTCTTCTTCGTTGCCTTTGTTGGCGCATTGCTGTGTTTCTTGTTGCCTTGCTGCCACCTGTAAATCGGTGTGACACCATTGGCAGGACTGTGTACTGCGTCACCCACTCGCATGCGCGTCCAAGAACAAACAAAACGGGGACCCACAGGTTAAGATATTGCTCCACAGCGCTGATAGTGGTCAAAAGCTCCAACTCCAAACTTTAAGGCTGGAACATGCTTCTCTGGGCAGCATGTTGGCAAACGTACAGGGAGACTGGGAGCGTGGCTGTTTTTTAAATTCTTGTATAAAACCGTTCTTATCCATTTCGAACCCATCAGCTTGTTTAACGCTCAGGGGCCTGATTCACCGAATTTGCCACATGAGATAATTTCCTCTCGTGCTAATTTTGAGGTTTCACTGATCACAACACAACGCCACACTCGCGACTCGTGCGTGAGCATACTAGAGCCCTATACGATCCACAAATTGACCTGTGTGTTCTCCCAAACTGCTTTTGTGAAAGGTCTTGGGCTTTGGGAGTTTTTGCGAAAGCTTCGGCAACCCGTAACACCCTTCTCCACGAAGACCTGCAGCGACATTTACGAATATCTTTGGAGAATTCAAGCATTAGGGTCAGAAGGTTTAAAACCTAATAATGAATTCCATTTTGCCCTAACAGGTAGAGACGAATGTATTCATGCCATCGACGTCACTGTCAGTCTTATCCACACTTTTTGTTTGGAATGGATTCTGGCTCTCGTACTGGAACATGATGTCCCTGTTATTAATCCTGCCTACAAAGCTCTGATAGGTCAGTAAGTACGACACCGGACCTACTTGAATTGCTGAAAAAAAAATCAGAGATGTGGGCGGAAGGAGGTCTGGAACCAGGTTTCAGTACTGGGATGCTACAGTTGCTATGATTCCTGCTTTTTGGTGCGTCTGTGTCCTAATGTTAGCCACTGCTCTTTAGCTGCACCCACTGAAGTTTAACTCAACCACTGGGATCATTTTTGCCTGAGGAGCATCTCTGCCTCTGAGAAATCTGTGCGGAACTAAAACTCCAGTCTGCTCTTCAGGACAGCTCAGTCTTATCAGCTGCTTCGGTGTGATGCCCCCCTCCCACCTCGGAGCCACCGGGCGCTAACAACGTCCTCCGGTTGTAGTGGTGGTGGCCCTTCATGATGCCCGAGTTGTTGTTCTCGTTGAGGATCTGCTTTTGCTTCTGCCTGTTGAGCGACTGCACCAGGCCGAGCACCACGGCCGCCAGCGAGTACTGGCCGGTGATTTTGCGCGGCTGCAGGATGAGCGGATTGGGCTGCACCCGGCCCAGCAAGAAGTGTGTTCGGATCTTGCCCTCCTGCTCGCTGATGCCCTTCACGTAGATCTCGCCGCGGTACTCGAAGGCGAAGCCGCGCTCCTTCAGGATCAGGTAGGTCTCCTCGGGCACCTGGATCTTGCCGCTGACCCCTGTGCTGTCCATCCGGCTGGCCAGGTTCACCGTCTTCCCCCAGATGTCGTACTGTGGCTTCTTGGCGCCGATCACACCTGCCACCACTGAGCCGTGGGCCATACCTGCCAAAGACACACAGGTGATCAGCTGTTACAGCTGCAGACGGGACGCTCAATCACCCGAGACCCTCGTTTTACATTTTTAAGGATTTTCATTAAAAAATACCCAGATTTTAACAATCTAGTTTCCACCTGGATTCAAACATCTGTTCAGTTCATACAGTTCACAGTTTAAACACAATGTTTGTACCTTTTCTGGTGTTTGACACAACACGAAATCAGAATCTGTAAATGTGATGAACTTAATGTCATTTTTATAATGACTTGTTGGCTTCCTTGTGTTTGAGTCTGCTGAAAATTCTCCTTCTCACGTTACAATTACATTTTTATTATTCACCCACTACTTGCCAAATTATTCGGTTCAAACTTTTCTACAAACAAAACATGTCGATTTATGTTGTTATATCAAAAAAAGTATACCAACGTATTATGTTAAAACAGGAAGCCTTTCTTGTTACGACATTACAAGTTGGTATGAGAAAAATATGCAGTCAGTGCTCAAAAGAAAGACATTGCAGCCTACATCCGCGAGACAAATGGATCTGAGTTACATTACAAGGACATTTACGAAAGTATCATTAAAGCCATCACTTGCATAAAAATCTAAACAAAGATATGAAATAATATAGAAAAAAGAATATTCCTCTGAGGTCAACAGAAACATTTAAAAAGTGACAGTGGTACTTTGCAGTAAAAGGTTAAAGATGGTAACTTGTTTCCTTCAGTAGCACTTGAATAAGCCTTTTTCACAGCTGACATTTTGACATGTCGAAGTCGAAAAAGCACAGGTGTAAATAATAAAATGAATGAAGGCTGAATTCCATTGAGCTGCTTCAGTTTCACACTGTCAAGGCTCCTTGAGACACTTGAATAGAGCGGCGTAACACATGTACGTCTTACACTATGACACAACGTCTGCTGTGACATTGCGACTTTCAGAGCCTGAAACTGACGTCAGTATGATCACATGGTCCTTCTTTTTTCTTGAAGTCATTGTTTGTTCCCGAAGGAAAATTTGTCCTGTATGTTCAGACGACAGGCAACTCGTTGGCAGTGGTTGCCATAGTGACACAGGCTGGTACCTGTTGACTTAGAGCTTTGGGTACTGCAATAAATAGTAACATGCTTTAATGTATTCTGGCTGTATTCATTTTTTCAGTGCAGAAACTACTTTCCCCATGTTATCAACACATTATGGTATCTGGTATCTGCCATGTTATTGGGTTCCCCCAATGTCTACAGACTAATACAGTATGTTCCTGCTGGTTCTCCTCCATGTTTGCTGCTTTCTGTTTGTAATGTTGAGGGAAAAAACACCTGAAATCTGAGAGCTGCATTTGATTGATTTGAACCACTTTTTTTTACCACTTTATTGCATAATACGCAACAAGTCTGACTCTAAGCACTGAGGAGATAAAGCAGTTCATGACACAGTTCAGACGCAGCATCGTACAAAATAAACTAGAGCTAGTCGATCACTATTAGTCGATCGATTGACAGACAGAAAATCAGCAATTTTACGTCATTTTTCAAGCAAAAATGCTAAACATTGTGTTTTTTAAATGCTTTTTTGAATGCTTTTTAAAAAGTTTTATATCACTGTAAACTGAGTATCTTTGGGTTTGGACTATTCATTGAATAAAACAAGATCATCTTGAGGGGTGGGGATTTGTCATGGGCATGGGCATGACTTAAGGATCAATAAATAGTCAAAGAACATAATGAACTGATCAGTAATGACAGTTAGTTGCAACCCTTCATCATGGGATTAAAAGAAGAGTAAAAAGACTAAATATTAAAATGGGGATAAAGATGTGATGATAGGATGACAGACAAAAGAGCATATTAACTCAGGGCAAGATTTAAGAGGAAGCATGATCTGAAATCAGGATGATTGACTCTCCTCCCTGAGCGACACGGAGCTCTTACCGATCCTCAGCTCGAAGTTGTTGAATGAGTGCTTGTTGATCTCTTGGATGCTCTCGTTGAGGGCGATGGCGAAATCGGCCAGCGCACACAGGTGACCCCATTTATCTTCACATTGCTGTGGGAGGCAGAGGAGAAGAGTCTGAGTCAGCTGAACGTCAGGACTCGGCTGACGTCAGGACCAGCTGGAGGGCAGCGTGTCAAGAGATGAAACTGGGAATTTGTCACTTGAGGGACGAGAGATGTGAAGTGTGTCGATGTGTCAGAGAAAACTGTTTCCAACCCGGCAGTCCACGTCACTGTGGTGGACGTGGAAGTCACTGACGTCTGATTTTGGGTGCATATTCCTGCACGACATTTACTGACTTTTTACTTCTATTACTACTACTCATACTGCTACTAGATTTATTGGGTCCTCCTGTTATTTTATTGATGGGATTTGGTGCGGTCACCTCTGCTGTGACAGCAGTATTTCAGCTTCTGATGGATTTATGCCTCCACATCAGAGCATCGCAAAGTGCGCAAAGTGCAGAGGCTCCATAACTAAACCAGGGTTAGCATGAGGGCGACCTCAATACGGAGTATCAAACGTGTCAGGTTCTGAGACATCGAATGCTTGGTCAAATTCTTAGTCTTGTTCGCTTAATCTCTGATCCGATCCTAATTTGATACTTTTTCTCATTTTAGACTGTGTTTTCCTTTAAGGGACGTGCTGGTACAGCTGCTTTGTGATACGACAAAATAAACCAGTGATGCATTTGAGAGGTTTGGCTTATTTTGTTCAACCTTCTGGAGTCAGGTTCATTTTGGTTCATTTTTGCCAACTTTCTATGCATTTATTTTTGTCTTTGTTTAGCACCTTTTTAAACTGTCCTCACCTCACATGCATGATATTCGTTTTTCAGCACAAACTCAGCTATAAGTCTGTTAAATTGGCAAAATTGACAAAATTAGAAGTATTAGAAGTACAAAGCTGCCAGGAACCCAAAAATATAAGAACAATGACAAAGGTGCTTCGATAAATTGACTTATTTTTGTAAAAATAATAAAAGAGTAAAATAATACAGTTTTTTGCCTTTTTCAATTAAAGTCTACAGTATATGTACCATTATAAATCATTGAAAATAATAATTCAGTTTTAAGATTTTCTTTCAAAAAACGTTTACAGTAATGATCTACAGATAAATAAAGTTATGTTACTAAGTGAAAAAAACACGGTAAGTGAATAAGACATTGAAATGTATTGGCACTGGTACTGAAACTTATCTTGTTGACTCGAGTATTAATACCCAGTAACTATACCACGGTACCATAAGGTGACCATAAAAACTTTGTCAGCTGCTTGTGCTTTTTTTTTCTCTTCTCCTACATGTTTCAGACCGCAGTAGGACTCGATGATTGTGACGACAATATGGAGCAAATTAAAGAAGACTTAGGAATCTGCTCTTCAGTAACCCCAAACAGTATTTTATTACCATTTCTGTCTCATCACAGTGAATGAAAACATTTCACACGACTACCTCGGGTAAATAATGATACTTACAGTGTGTTTACAGAAATCTGTATTTTGTGACCCAGCTTTTAGTCCACATCACAAAGAAATGAAATAATGTAAACATGATTACTTTGAGTTTATAATAAAGTTAATAATAAAGGCTAAACAGTGTCTGATCGTGTACAACACGTTGAGTCAATTAGCAGATGAAATCCACCGCTGGGCTTGAGATCTAAGTTCTATTTGTGAATTAGCATTTACTGTTTGTGTCTTGTGAGCCTCATTGTTGGGGGTCTGCCAGATACAAAAACGCACCGCAGGTAACCGTCAAACCCAGAAAAGCACCACGTGAAATTCCCTCCTTGATGCTCACACTCATCTGGCAGAGCATGCAGCTTGAAAACAAACAGCGAGCAACCAGGATGTATGTTCCGACGAAACGTGGAGGCTCTCACCTGTTTTTCAGGCGACAGACCAGAGACGGCCATGTAGGTGCTGCCAATCGTCTTGATCTTCTCGATGTCCTGGAAACGCTCCTCACCAAGCAACTGTGACAAACGAACAGTGCTTACTTTTCTCATCTTAAAAACCTTTTGCTAAACATCATCAGCAGATTGTCTTATTGTGATGAAATGAAATAAACTGGGTGATGCAGTGATAAAGAAAAGATTTCTAACTGTACTGGCTGCTATGAACACAACACTGATTGAACCTACGGTATATTTAGTCAATAAAAACTCAGTAGTTTTGCTGTTCTAAAAACTTTCTGTCTGGGGTTGTTTACGGTAAAGATATAATCTTTACAAGACTTCTGAATGAGAGTTTCAGCATGACGTGTTTTCAAATCAATTAGCATATTGATACACAAACATTAGTCGGGCAAAGCTGTACTGTGAAATGTTTTTGGCGTTCGTACCTTCACACCTCATTCCACTTTGGTAACTCGAGAGCACAAATGTCAGTTATGATGACATTTCCCTCTTTCAGCTTCCTGCCTCCAACCATATATGAATGCAGCATAAACAGAGGATGAATTGTGTATTCAGCATGAGCGCTAACATGAAGAGAAAACTCCAGGAAAAAAAAAAGATGGCATAATCCTCCCTACCTGACTGACTGAAACAATGAGCCCCAGCAACAGAAATAGACACAAACTTGTTTCAGCACCACGGCTGTTCTGAGCTACAGCGGCAGACTGAAAAGAAACGAGATGTTTCAATACAGCAGATACGCCAGAACTTCTGGTTAGCTGTTGAGGAAAATATTCAGTTTCACATGCTTACATGTGGTTAACTGCTTTGCTAATTGTCTCCTAAAAAGTGTCTTTCTGATCTTATTCTCTGCTTCTAGTATGATCAGCCACTCTGCCGTCTTACCCTCTGTCTCTCTCAAGGCCCTGATGGAGAAAAGAGAAGTCTGTTTGCGTTTGAGGATTGAGTGTGGCCTGAGGCAGCAGAGAGCTCAGCTGGTGTCTGTCTGTCTCTGCTCTTATTAGGAGTCTTTGACATTTTTTCGATCAGGACTACGAGTTCCTCTAGACTTCAGTGTGTCCACAGGGAACCAAGATGTGCCAGAGTTTAAGGAAACTTCAGCAAGTGCTCACTCACACTGAACCTGAAGCACGGAGAATCACTGACAAGCTTTTTCATCGACTTGTATTTCATTTCTACATTCTAAGATCAGTCATTTCTTGCTCCACTTTCAGAAATCAGGACACTTTTAAAGTGCAAAATTTCAGTTGAAGCAGTCTGAGAAAGACAGGCCGGGGGGATTTTCCAGATAAGTGAATCCTGCAATTAAATATTTCCTGAATTTAAACCTCAAGCCGGACCTAAACAAGCTAGATGTGTCAAATCTAGACTTCTCAGATAAAGTCTAGCTGGTCGGCGGGGCCTGTAGACGTTAAGAAAGTGAGTTATCCAGCGCAGAACGGTTTCAAGATGGAGGGACATTCAAACCCTTGTTATTCCTCCAATCTCCTCAACTGGGAAAGCCACACTAAATAACGCAGCGACAGAGCGACTGATTGACTGACTGACAAACTGACTTGCATGGCAGTGTGAGTATACTGCTCTTATATTTTGTTTTGCTGCCCTGTGACTGAACTGTTGTGTTTGAACTGTAAGAACTGATTTGATCTGAAATAGTTAGAAGAACTAAAAGTGTTTTTCTTCTTCTACTGGACAGAGGAAGCACTAATGATGTTGGAGTTAATAATCAAGAGTTCATTTGCCTTCAGAAGAGTGGAATTATTTTAAACTCAGCGTTCGTTTTGTATGTTGTTTTTTCTCTTTTTGGAAAAGGAGATCATCTTTTGTTTATTAATTTAAAGGACTGAGTTTATTTTTTCTTTCCTTTTTCTGTGATTACTGAGTAGTTGGCTGCTGCTGCTGGTTGTTGCAAACGTATACGGATACACACATGCACACACAACAACTCATTATATAAGTTTATTTCAAAAACCACCGATAATCTAAGCAGTGTGTCTTTGTTGTATCTTTTCATTGTTCATTGTGAACTGGAAAATAGTCTCTTTTTGTAATATTGTTGGGGTCCATGACTGTTTGTCTTTTGTTCTCTTATGTTTTTGGACATGGGCTTTTGTTGGCTGACGTGGGACAAACCAAACACCGTACATGTCAGGAGAGACCTGACACAAGAAACACAAACTTAAAACTATCAAACCATCACAGACATCCAGGTTTTCCAGGTTGTGAGGGAAATCTGCCTTCACCTTAAAACAGTTTTGATTGATTTGAAGTATTTTGTACTTACTTAACAGTACATACTTTTTTGCAGCTATATTTATCAGGACCAGGATATTTATCAGCTGTTCTGCTGTTGTGGCTCAGTCGGGAGGATTTTCTATTTCATTTTGCTTTGAACTGTTGAGTGTTTAGTGTCCTCTGGAGTCTTTTCTATCTGAGAGAAATGTCTTCTGATAACCTGCAGACGCGATCTGTTGTTTCTGCCTTTGCATTAATCAGTTCTGAAGTATTCTGGGGGATAAGATGGATGTTTTAATTTAAAAATGGAAGATGTTGATGTCTGAAACGGTCCCCTGCATTTTTATAAGTTGGGCTGAAGTAGAAGTGGGTGCACTTCAAAGTCTGCAGTCTCACCTCGTCAAAGTCGGCAATAATTTCGTTGAGGAGCCTCAGGCACTCGACTCCCTGGTTATTCATCTCAGTCTGGGAGTAGAAGTCGGCGAAGCCCGGGATGGACGCAAACATCACACCCACGGCGTTGTAGGACTGCGAGTACAGCTCCTGTGGGGACAGAAGTCACAGATTGAACACTTATTGCCACATTTTTCTTGATGAAAATGCAATATAATTTCAGTCCTTCACTACTTCTTGTTCATATACAATTTATTTGAAATTCAAAGTTTTTTAGTCTTTGTAGTGTAAATGCTGTTGATGCCTACATGAGCTTTTACGATTATGAGTTTTTGATTTAAGCTTTTTTAGTTAGATTATACCACCAGCTGATTCTGTTCCACGTCAGCAGCATTCCTTGTCACGGCAGATCAGTGCCTTATTCCAGAGAAAATCGAGTGATAGTCTAGACCAGGTCTAGATCTAGGTAAAAAAAAATCTGTGACATTGCCTAGATCTGAAGTACAAATATGCCCCTTAGCAAGACATACGGATAAAGACAGAAATAAACTTGTTGTCGTGGAGAGTCTGGATTGCAACTTGCAAGAAGGTTGGTTGCAGCAGGTGAGGCTGCAGCTGCACTACACTGTCTGCACCACCGGGGGGCAATGTTGACATATGGCCAAGCAGCGCAGCAGGCCTGCTGACAAGAAACAGCGTGCCCTCACATACTAATGTCACAAGCAGTAATTCATCATGTCATTATGGGAATTTTTAAATAATAGGCTGGTAAACATAATGTCCAGCCATAATTCAACATTTCACATTAATAATTTAGGAGAAGTCTGGCTTCTCTCACTCTGTATTCTGCTTGACTTTTCGATGTAATTACACACTTGTGAAAATAAGCCCCTGACTTTATTGTGTCATCCTCACTGACATTACGCACACTTAATGAGCTCAGTCAAACGTCAAAGTTTCAAAGTGAAAGTCGGTTAAAGTTGAACTAATTTAATTTTTCTTGGTCTCTTTAGGATCACGTCAGTCAGCGTTCTGAGGTTTATTTGGGGTTTCATCCTGCAAGCGAAGCCACCACCAGCCTGCAGAACAGCTTCAGTTCTCCTCCTCACAGATTCTCCAAGTCTGTGTTCAGTTCAGCTGGGTCGAGATCTGGTGGCAGTGAAGGCTGCAGCACGTGATTCACATCATTTTTAAACTCATCAAACCGATCAATGAGCCCTCGAGAACTAATTGTAAGTTTCCTTATCGTAAAATAAATTTTAGTGGTTGACGTGGTTCTGTTTAAGGATGGAACATGCTTCTCTGGGCTCAGCATAGGTGCATGTGCACAGTGTTGATTGTTTTACACTTGTACGTACAACTTTTCCTGGCGTGTTTCGAACCCGCTTCGCTTGCATGATGCACTGGTCTGTACAACGCGTTGAGATTTGAGATTTCTGTTGCTTTGCAGAGACGCTGAACGACAAAACGGTGAATTTTTTGTTGATGTTTTGTTGTGGTTCCATGATTTTTCTATCTATAGTATTGAACCCGAAACGCTTCCTAATATTTCTTCTTGCACGAAGAGGAATGATCTTAATTAGTTCCGCACAGAGAGGTCTACAGATTTTAAATTTAGCAAAAATATAATTGGTATCAGAATCGAGGACAGTACAGTTCTACAGGATGTATTTAATGCCTGCAGCAATAAGTATAACTCAACATAAGTTTAACTTTTCTGCTTTTAAGCACCTTTTTGATTTAAATCTGAAACACTAACCCGTCACACAACACAGGAGAAACAGGAATGTTGAACAGGATCTAAACCACCAACAGCTGAAAGTGCCGTTGAAGTGTCTTTGAGCAAGGCCCTGAAACCTCTGCGGTAAATAAAAATAATAATAAAGCCTAAAAATTAAAATATTGATATAAATGACTCTCAGCTTTCTGTCACCTGATTAATTCCAAAGATCATCAACACCTCTTCAGGGGTGTAGCAGCCTATTAATGACCCAGTGTTCCAGTATCTAAATCACAGAACAATAAACAGCCTGATTAATAATGTAACGAGTGATTAGGACCCAACCTATCCTAATGGATGCATTTTTAATCATGTCCTTTTTAATTAGGAACGGGCATGGGAGCAGGATGATATCAGCTCTCCTCTCCTGACATTCATAATTCATCGGCCGCTCGCCTTTTGTTCGGGAGGCAACGGAAGATTGGAGGAGTCGATAATGAAGGAGCCCGACGAGGACAGACGAGGACAATACGACGATTTGACTCCGGCGTGTGATAACTGTCCTCTCTGTCGACCAAATACAATCAGTCATTATCAAGTCAGTAAAAGAGAAGAATGCAGCAGAGCGAACTGGGAAAGGAAGAAATAAAGAAGCCATTTTCTTCTTGTCACCCTTTTTCCCCCAAATGAAACAAAACAAGCTAAAATATTTTACTTTATTTTCTGGTTAACTAATGTAAAACCCTGACGATGGGTATTTAAATAGATCCCAGAAGTCCCAAAGTCATCTCATCTTTCATCTTAATTGCTGGCAGCTCATTACGGAGTAACATCAGTCAGCATTTGATTAGGAAGTTTTCACACGTTTTTAAACTGATCACTTTCTACAATTTCTGTACATGGCAGATTTGGTATGAAGAAGGTTTGGGAAAGATCATGGTCATGGTTAATTAAAAGGCAGTAGAATTAAAATTGCAGGTCTGTAATGGGACTAATGGGACTTACTCTCCCCCTTGGCTTTGTAAGGGGTTCGCTACTTCCTGCATTGGCACCGAATGTGAATCACAATGGAATCATTCAATATGGACGTTATACTTGGGGATACTGCACTCTTACAAGACGCCTTCTTTCCAATAAGTCAGTCTGGCAAATTTCTGCTCTGCTAGATCTGCCCCGGTCAACTGTTCGTGCTGTTGCTGTGAAGTAGAAACGTCTAGGAGAAACAACAGCTCAGCTGCAAAGTGATAAGCCTCACAAGCTCACAGGACGGCAAAAATCAATTGTCCCCAGTTGCAACACTTGCTACTGACTTGTGAAATGCCTCAGGAAGCAACGTCTGCACAAGAACTGCGCGTCAGAAGTTTCATGGCACGGGTTTCCATGACCGAGCAGAGGTACACAAGCCTCAGATCACCATGTGCAATGCCAAGCGTCGGCAGGAGTGATGTAAACGCTTCTCTAGTCTGGCAGTCTGGGTTTGGTGGTGAGGAGAACGCTACCTGCCTGAACACACAGTGCCAACTGTAGAGTTTGGTGGAGATGGTTAGCTCTAGCTAAAGGTGACTGTAGTGTAATGCTGCAGCACTCAGCTTAGACAAAAGTGTTCTTCCAACTTTGTGGCAACAGTTCGTGTTTGTCCCTTTCCTGTTTCAACATGACGATGCGTAACAAAGTCAGCTTCATAAAGAAATGTTTTTTCCCAGTTTGGTGCGGAAGAACTTGACTGGCCTGCACAGAGATCTGACCGGATGAACTGGAACACCGACTGTGAGCCAGACCTGATCACCAAACATCAGTGTTGGACCTCACTACGGTGGCCAAATGGGAGCAAATCCCTGCAGCAGGTTGTAATGTTTGAGTGTCCACCTTCTTTTAGCCGGTGTATGTCATATTAATCAAAACAAACTTAAGAAAAATACTTTTCAAGGATCTAAATCACTTCAGTCAATCATTGGTGATGTAAAGTTCATGTGATTTAGTAGTAAATGGGTCGAAACATGCACAAACACGCACCCAATTTGTGTGTTAATGTGCGTGTTCCCATTTCAGACTTTTAATGGGAGCAGAACAGCTCTATTCAAAGGAAATTTAAAGTACAACAGGAAAAGGGCAGCAGAGATAAGGTGAACAAAAAGTAAAACTTTGTAAAGTGTGACTCTGCAGAGTTGGGGCAGCTGAGTCACTGCTGTGACGGAGAGACAAATCAATGTGTTCTCTGCTGCTGACTGACAACATGTTATTAAAATCAAATCAAATGCATGCGACCAAAAAAAGCTCCCCGGCTGCACAAACCGCCCCACCAATTCCCTCTCTCTCTCTCCGTCTGTACAGTTGTCTGAAAAGCAATTACGGAGCCTTTTCTTTTCTTCGCAGGCGGGAACACCGAGGCTCGGGGAACGAATTGTAAAGGAACGCAGGAGACTCATTTTGGAGCAGGTCTGCGCTGAAAAATGAGGTGGGACGTGCAGATGTGTGAAAGGAGGTGCTGCTTCATAAAAACTCTGAGCTGAGTCCTGAAATACTGAGCTTCAGAGTCACTGCTGCGCTTATTTGGCCTGTCATTTACTGAAAATATCAGTGGTTGACAAAGGAAGTCCTGCACAAAGTTAATAGCTGAGATCTGGGAATGCAGCAGCATTGCTAAAGAGAAGTCGGATCAGACAGGTTGGAAACAAACCTCAAGGTTAAACAAACTTCTTCGGAAGAGAAAATGAAGGTGAACGGTGAAATGTTTGCCCAAACCGTCCGTTGTAAACATCCATCACAGACCAACTTCCTGCTTCACTTTGACCTATTGTACTTACATGGCTTCAGCATGTTTTATGACTGTCAGTGGACACAATCAGACCGTCACTGTGAAGAAAAATTCAAATGTGTGACCGGGTTCTGCGCTGACCTCGTTGTCCCGGTCCTTCTCCAGGAAGTGGCGGGCCACGTGGCTGGGCAGGATGTTCCTCAGCATGTTCTCGTTGTGTTCTCGCAGCTCCTTCATCTCGTTGATCTCCTCTTTGGCCTGGACGCGCCACAAGAAGTCCAGCCGGGCCGTGTACTCCAGCTAAAGACGGAAAAAAACCACAAAAAAGTTAGTAAAGGGGCCTTGCCATAACCGCTCCCCACATCATCATCGCCTCCTCTGTCTCTTCTCTCAGTTCAGTCTTTTTCAAGTCCATATTATTCTGCTCAGGGGCCAATAGCAGATCACCTTCCATGGACGCCCTTGTGGACTGTGTCACTTTTCAACCCTGTACATACTGTACATTGTTCATTCTTTGTAGTGGTCAGAGATACAAGCACTCTTGTGACTCTAATTACGTTGTTCTTCATGTTCTTGATTGTATTTTCCACTTGACTGTAGTTTGCTTACGTTGGTGGGCTGCTGTCAATCAAACCTGATGAAAAAACACCCACAGAGGGAGACATTTTGAGTACTAAACTCTTCATGAATAATACATTGTTTTTGCAGAACTTTAACTTTCATTGATGCTTATAAATATTTCATGTTATACAGAAATACTTATGATTTCAAACCAAGCTTTTAGGGGCTTTAAAAGATATTTTCTTCTCAAAACAAACCTTTAAATCTACTTACAAATCTGCTGGAGTTCAACGTATGCATGATTCATACAGATACTCTCCCTGACTCTGCTCGATACAGCGACTAGAGATTACTCTTCACAGAAACAAATAGCTGGGGCTATACCCTATTATTTTCTCCACCCTATTCGGTGCTACTTCTCTAGCCTCTCAAAACCTGAAAATAACTAACCCTTTCCAGACAGGCCTACGACTTTGTTAACTGCTTAATTGCGTAGAAATTTAACCAAAGTTCAGGGGAAAGTCTGTCGTTTATATCATTTAGATGATGGAAAGGCCGAGCTGCGGTTCTATAATGAACGGCTAAATTAAAAAATCCGTTAAAGGTTGGATCAATTATGGAACACAAGAGAGTGCGATCAATCTGAAGTGCAGCAAAAGGATTCTAATAGGCAACACAAATTGCTTTTCTGAATGCACAATTAACACAAAGTCATTTGAATACATTAGAGCCAAACAAAAGTCAGTACCATTTAGTTTGTACTTGTAGGAGAGAGGGGGGGGAAAAATCCCTGATATTAAAAATTAATTTCGGGGGCAGGCAGATAAGCCTGTGAGGATTTAAGCATCGCTCTCTGGCGATTGGCAGAAACAGTTTTGTGATTAATCCTGGTATCAATTAGTCCCTTAATCATATGAGTGAGTACAAAACTTCAATCTCATTTTCTGTTTTTCTAATTAAGAATGCAAAGCCTGCAGGCCTGGTTTGGCGGTGGGATAATGAGATGGCGGCCGGTGAAATAACGGGCCGCTCAAGCGTTAACCAACATGACCTCCGCAGTGTACAGCTGGGTGACACTTTCATTCAAAACAGCTTCTATTAACCTTCAGAGAAGTATAGAAAAAAACACTCACTCCTTATAAACACTTTACTCAGCATTAGAGCTGCTTTCATCTCACACACTGTGTGATTAGGTTTACTGCTGAATAATTCAGCTGTACAGTCATATGTTCTGATCTGACAGGCTCTTACCCAGCTAGGGTTAAATGATATGAAGACATGAATCACAGAGCAGACTCAGGCTAAATTAAAGTCTGGAGAAAGGGTTCGCATTTGTATAAATATGAAGAGCAACTAAGAACTTTTCTAGAGACTTTCTACTTTTCCTTCCTACATTTCTGAGGGAAATATTACAGCTACAGCTAATACTTTTACTGAAGTCAAACTTGGACTTATAACAGTGTACATCTGTACTTTGGGTAACCGGGCCTTTTCTGTCTGTGACAGCTCAGCTGTCCGAGCAGCTCAGGCTGGCCAAAGATGCTGCATCTTTCAAATCACTTATAAAAACACTTTTAACAAATCTCTTTTATCAGAAAGCCTTTTCTTAAATGTTAACAATAATTGTGACCTGTTTTAACCTGGATGCTCAACAGTTAAACAAACAGGGTAACTACCAGAAAATGTTAAGAAGAGAACACAGAATAAAACAGTAAAATTTGAGCCTTGAGGTTGTTTGTTGTTTTCCTGCCAAGCGACCTCTTGTTCATAAATTTCGTCACCTTTGGGATCGGCGAGGGTAGGCGAAATAAGCTATGGCTTCAGCTTACTTTACAGCTTTTCTGTCAATTCTCAAATCTCTTTTGACATTGTAGAGATTATAGAGCTGCTCGCTTTCACAGCCCATCAGAGGTGTACCAGTCTGTGAAAGTGAAAGTATCAGCATCTACTTTCAGCTTTTATTATCATTGTATTTTAGTAAAATTAAGGACCAGAACAAAGGTAGATCGTTCAAACATCAATATTCAAGGTCCTTTCTCAAAAGCGAAGGAGGAAGTGGGGTGAAGTTATTTGTTGTTATACAGCTGCGAAGGAGGATTTTAGTTTGGTTGGACATAACAAAGTGTCTGGTTTCCTGTCTCCTATCTATTTTTATTTAAACATGACTGTGGTCTTTCTCTGACTTCAACCAAGTAGTTTTAAGCTTAACTAAACCTTAACCATAGATGTGGCTGATCAAAAAACAAGCAGAGGAGTTGTTAAGGAACGCAATGAGAAATGACCTATTTTGTTCTTTAAGTATGACAACTTGTTATTACATTTACTCTGCGGCGTTACTTCTTTTAAATGGCTTGATTTCTTCTTATATCATTAGGTAACGACCTCAACTAATCGACTTGTCTTAAAAGGACTCAACAGAAAAGTGGGCCGTCCAAAAAGAAACCCTAATCATTTCAAAATAAGAGCCTTGTCTGCAGCTTTGTAATGAAATGCTTCATGTTCACCGTGCCTGATAATGTAATTACTGCTCTGACAGGAAGCAGCGTTCGAAGAACAGTCTCATCTGGCTTCAGTGATCTGTCGCCATTAGTTCATTATGCAAAAGGAATGTGGCTCCATTTCCTCTGCTGCTTCTAAGGAAACAAAAACCAACATCATGCGGCAATATATATGAAAGTGTCAAAAACACCACTTAACTCAGTATATTACCTTTGTCCATATCTTATTACTTATACTTAAATGCACAATAATACGGTTAAAGAGAAGAGTCTTCATCCCTGTGAGCTTGCAGCTTCAACACAATGTGAAAGAAAACTGTGTGCGATGTTGTTTTGTGGGTTATTTTGAAGACATCATACACAACACTCACATTAGCACTGAATAAGAGCTTGAATGAGATTCTTGTAATGAAAAAGGCTGAGACGAAGAATAAAAGAGTGAGTCTCCACCATCTTTCTGCTCTAATAGGCTCTTCTTCACAACACAATAAAATCACTTAAATGCCTCTTCTGAAAGAAACACTAACTAATGTTTTTACACCCACCCCACATTTTCTCAACAATAGACGACGGCGCTGTGAGTCTTCGGCTACAAAGGATTGAAAAGACTTCTTGTTCCACAATCCAAATGATGAAGCTGCTTCGTTATTCCAGTGTTTAGTTTGGTGATATATTACCTGTTTCACTTCATCATTACATGTTTCTGTTGGACCTTTGCCCCAACAGCAAACCTACACCCCTCTGAAAATGTGAGATTTGTGATTACTGTTTGAGTCCATTACAGGAGGCTGTAGTTCACTGCAACACGAGGCGGAGTGGTTGTGTTTCAGATGAATGTTGTTTCACTTTATTTCTGATGCGACAGATCAATACCCAATTAAGTCTTAAGCTCCTCTCTAAGAAACTCTTGCCATGTAAGCTTCATCCAGAGTCTACCATTTGGCTCAAATTTGTATTTTCTGGCTCCGGGTGGTAATCAGCCATAGAGAAATCAAAACCTGCCTTAAAGTTATAATTCTTAAGATTTCAGTGCCAACATCTGCGGTAACTGGTGTTAATGGCAGGTGTTTTAATAAAACAAAAGGACACAAATGACCACATGGGCAGCAAACACACCTTGACTACTAAACTTTGGCTAAAAGGATTCAATGTGTCGTGTTGTTTTAATAGAAAAGACTAAAGTAGTTAACAGTGTTGCCTGAAACGATAATACCGAATTCATGTTCCAATGTTGTCTACGAGGCACTACAAGGATACGCCACTTGACTGCTCAAAAACAAACTGCGATTCCCAGGTGAGTCTGGTTTGAGTTTTCGAGTTTTTGAAATGCAACAGGACTTGTTGGTCCATTATGACGCCCTGAACTGGGACACAGCGTATGGTTTTCTCTCTCGTTAAGGCTGGAACGTGCTTCTCCAGGCTGCACACTCACAAACTTGCACGAGGGTCATTTGCGGACATGTGTGTCTGTCTCCTTTACACTTGTGTGGATTTTTAGTATAATGCTTACTTGTCTTTATTTTTGTGTTTCAAACCCACATTTGACTGGAGTTAGATCAACCAATCAGCTTGCTTGATGCTGAGGTCTGCACTACATGTTGAAAGTTGGGAGGTTTTGCATGTCTAGGGTTTAATTCCCGGGAATACCCATCCAAACCATTTCCCGTTTCCCGAGTAATATAATAACGGGAAAAAGTTTTTTTTGAAAACATTTAGAACACAGTGGAATATATATAGAAAATATGTAGGCCTACAGTTTACTTTCTTAAAGCATATGCAACAGCTGTGCGCGTGCGCCGGTGGAACACACTGAAAGCTTATTGTAATTAATAAACACAAAGCGCCATGAATTCAAAGCACACACACTTCTGGTATGCAGGCAATTATACGCATTTGGTCATTAAAACAAATCTAGGTGGTGTAACATGAGTTGAATATGAACGTTGTAACATAACACCTACTGTGAGCCTGAGCAATGAAAACAAAAAGTAATTAAGAAAGATAATTTCGAATATTTTGCTGAAAAGACTAATTACAAAGTTCACATTGTGTTTAAACCCGGCACATGTAACCATTTACACTGCACTAAAAAGAAAGCTGGATTACATTTTGCACACTGGACCTCCCTGCAAAGAGTATACAGCCTCTTTTATATGCACTCTTTTCTCTTGAGCTGATGCAAACAGCCTTTCAGAGCTGTGAGTGTTGCACGCTTCATGCCGCGAGCTGTCATTGACTCTGCTTTGCCAAACAAGTGGTAGGATTGACCCTGTAAAAATCAATATGCCACTGGATGACTTCAAATGCAGCTGCTTTCTACTTTTATGAGGCTACAAAGGACCTTCAATTACAGCCGTCTCTGCTCCATCTCTGACCGACGCCGAGCCGCTTAACTACATGATCAAAGGTTGCCATAGAGAGAGCATGAAAGCAACGCGGTGATACCAGGTTTCTCCAGGCTGCTGATTCTGACTGCATCTTTATGAAAGTGGCTCATACAATTTATCACATGATGTGCAATCAAAGTTGTTTGTTTCTGTTTTTCTTTGTATCTGAAGAAGTATCACTCAGGTCAGATATTACAACACCTGACAGGATGGTTTTCTCTGGTGTTATGGATGTAATGCCTCAGCTGGGTATCAAAGGGTCTCTTTGACTTGTGACCCCTCAAAGCGCTGTCTACTTGCACCTCTTCCTTATTCCTTTATTTATCTCATAACCCCTCAGATTTATTGTCCAGCCCCTCGGAGAGATTCATCACACACTCGCTGTGCTACTGGTTCAGTATCTAACACTTTTTGGTTTTATTTGTCCTGGTTTTAGGATATCTGTCTCTGAGATTTATTTTATGACTTATGAGGTGAATGGGATTTAGTTTGTGGTGCTCACAGAATTAAAAGTTTACATTTCAGATTTTCAATAGCAACAGTAGCACCATAACTCTGGATAATCATTTGAAGTATTTCTTCGGTAGAAAGTAGTCCCGGTGCATTTTTCAGTACTTCCTGTTCGGAGTCACCAAGTGAAGTCTCAAGATTTTGCCTTCAAGTATCACTGCAGATGAGTCTACAGCTCTGATACACATATGAATGAAAACCAGGAACAGGAGGCGTCCCGGTAGCGTAGTGGTTCCGTCTCAACCACATCATTTCAATGTTGCTGCTGGCACCACTTAGTCACTGGGGTGTTGACCGAATCTTTTATGCTAAGGTGGAAGATTCCCAGAGACTTTTGTTGATGTTGTTATAATTTATGACCGTACTTGTGCATGTGATGGGGCCGTCCCCACCTTAGGACAACAGAAGCAATCAATAAAAACTTATATTATTAATGAGATAGTGTTACAATCACAAACGATTTGTATCATACGTTAGCCAGTTCATGCATGATGGCATCCATTACTTTGTCCTTTTTCCAGTAAAGTCTAGTAATTCTCCGTCACTATTAAGTAGTTACTGCGACAATGTTTTGATCCCGGTCGAAGCAGAGACGGTGCGGCTGAAGTGTCAGTTGGTGTTGACTTTACACTTACAACCAAACTTACATTCAGCTGGTGCGACAGGCTGCAGTTCTTTTGATCAGACTACTGTCTGAAACAAACTAAACTGAATTGACTCACCAGTCAGTTACAAAAAGACAAAACCAGTGTTAATGGTGAATGTAAGTCATGTTGGCAGAATTATAGACAACAACATTTCTTTTTAGCTTGCCTGTGTTGTCAGTTTTTGGACAGTGGGTCTGTTTTGGGATGACTGTTTCTCAACATAATGCATATTGCTGCCCATCAGTGTCACACAGACAAATGACAGCAGCAGCAAATTGGACTCCTCATTGTCTTGTTCGAGTACCATCAGGACCTCTAATTAGTCGGCTGCATAGCGACAAGAATGACGCAGCTCTTGTTCACTTTTCTTTTTTTTACGACCCAAATCTTCACATTATTTATAGTCATGCAGAGCCCACCAGCAACCTCTGTTTTAAAGCCCAGTGCAGCAGAGCCGTTAGTTCCATCGAGTAAGACCATTATCTTGCACATGAAGTTTGGTCACTACACTTCCTTTTACAGCTCATCTAAAGTATCTACACTGCTCAAATCCTCTCAGAGGAAAGGAGAATGACCTCTGTAAAGACAACGATCTCTCACTCAGTCCTCGTGCCATAACAAGATAATTCATCAGTACTTTGTGAAAAGTTTTCTGATCTGACACCTCTATGGTTAAGGTCTGGTTCAGGTGATCGTTTTCTGGACTGCACTTGGAGAACAACCAAATTACACTGATGATGAAAGCGTTGAAGCTGGGGTGGTCTCACCTGCTGGCCGTGGTAAAACACAGCGAGGAGGAACATGGCCATCAGGAGCAAAGACGTCTCTTTGGTCCCCAGGAAGTTTCTGTTGGAACAAAAAGAGAGTTTTGTTCATTTCATGCTCTTCTGTCATTTCACTGATGCAAAAAAAGGTGTAGCATGTTGAGCAATAACGAGTGAAAAGTCCTGTTTGTTAGTTTTGCTTCAGCTCTGCATGTGACAAAGGTGCTTACAATGGATCACTTTTTAAAACAGAAGATTAAATGAAGTACTTTGGTGCTCTGCGTTTCATTTTCCTTTTAACAAACAAGCACATATGGACAATGATCTAATTTTACACGTCAAAGTAAACAAATAAAATCAAACTAAAGCAAAATATATGTTATAATATGTTATAAAATAAAACAATGGAGAGAAAGTGACCCAAAAGTTTGTAGAACTGTTTTAAAAGACGACACTGATTTTTCGCCTAATCTTGTTCAGTTTGTTCCGACCAGCGGAGGCCTGATGGAGGACAAAACCTCCATGACTCTTTGTTTTCAGCTCAGACTGTGGAAGGATCCGAAGTCCTGCAGGACCTCGGGCTGATCTGAGGCTCACTGAGGATTAACAGCTCAGAGAGATGTAGATATGCTGTTCTGGGCATTTTACAGAGAGTTAGACTCCCAAAAAAGAAGTGAAAAATAAGAGATGAAATGTAGTTTTATGTCTTTAGTACCTAAATGATGCCACAGAACAACGAACACAACACGCCGCTTCACAAGCTCGACAGGATCGTAGGTAACGAAAGAAAGCAGAAAATATGAGGATTTGGAACGTGCTACGCATACAGATGGACATTTCAAAAGTTTAGGTCTATGCTTGGGGTTACGCCTCGAGTGCAAGACACACTGGATGCATCACAAAGTGTCATGTTATTTGAAATGCGTCAATTGACATCCACAGCACACACATACAGACAGAAGAAGTAGTAGTAAACTTTTTGCAGTGGAAGCCATGCAAAGTCGTTGTTCATCTCCTGAGTTCTTTTCATCTTGACCTTCTCTTTCGTATCCCAGAAGGCCTTAAAGAAATGAATCTGACTCCCATCAGCTCCCTATGGAGCCTCTATGGAAACCTCTGCTTCAAGGGGGTATAGTGCTTTTTTTTTTTAACAGGGCTGTCACAGTGATATGCTCAGGATGCCTTCATATAATGTAACTGTAAAGGTCACTGTACTATCACTGACAACGCCTGCGAGATGAGTTTTCGCACATTTGCAACATTTATGCCGAGAAATAAGGTCAACGTGGCTCCCTGATGTGTTTCTGAAGAGGAAGAGGCGAGACGGAGGAATGATTTAACGTACCCTTCTTTACCGTAACATATGTACTTCATTAATATGAACTTTACAAGTATTAAGGAGTTAGAATTAGCCAACAATACTATCAAAACGTATGCAGCAAATGCTATAAAAACTACTCAGATCACTGACTGTACACGAAGGAACTGTCTGGTACACATGAAGTCTCAGTCACAAGGAGACAAAGGTGGTCAGTTTCAGTCATGTTTTGCTCTTGAGTTACTGTTCATACAAGCAGACGTCTACAGACGGAGAGACTGTTTCGGATGATCAGCAAGCTGTAAATATGTATCGCCACGTTTCATGAGGACTCTACGTTTCTCTGAGAAACTCTTACATTAGGAAATAACTGAAGCTTGATTCATCAGGCTGATACTGATAACAATATTTAGTACTGAGTACGAAAAACTTTCAGTCAGGCAATAGTCTGTCTTTATACGAACACATACATTCTCTATAGTATGTTCGCATCCAAACAAACTATGCAGACACCCAAACATCACACTCATGTGTGACTGTTGAACACATCCTTCTAAAGCGCTCACTCTGTGTTGTGGTGGACGGTGTCGTAGCGAACAAACAGCGAGGTGTAGAAAGCTTCGGTCAGCAGTGAGTAGATGGCGATCATCACCAGCAGCACCGCCAACTTCAACACCGAGTTCAGCCGCAGGAACACCGCACACGTCACCATCGCCAGGACCCCCGTGAACACAAAATACTGGGAAAGACAAAGAAACGTATGGTTAACATCATGAAGTCCATCCTTAAACAGATTACTCCACTTTACAGCACATTCAGAATGCAAAGTTATTAACGCTGACTTTTCATCTAGCGCCACCATCAGGTCAAAAATGTAATTTGCTCAATACTTTGGTTTACGACCAAATACCTGAAAAAACTAATGACATTCCCGTCAGCCTCAGCTGGACTTTGTGTTTAGTGCTAATTAGCAAATGTTAGCATGCTAATAGGCTAAACTAAGATGAACACGGTGAACATTATGCCTGCTAAACACCAACATGTGAGCACCGCGGTGTCTAAGTACAACCTCACAGAAGCGTTAGTGTGGCTGTAGACTCTTAGTCTTGTTAACACTTTCAGAGCATGAGCGGGGATAGTTTATAAGATGTCGGGCCCCCCGGACAGTTATACGTCCACGTTTCAGAGTGAAGTATATGCCACTGAGTGTTTCTCTGCGTGCTTTATTTAAAATGTTGTTAAAAGTTGTTCTAGGGAAAGTCACAGAAGAACATTTTGAAGTATAACACATGCCAATTAAAAAAAAATAAAAAATGCAATCCTTCCTACGTGTGCAAATTCTTAAAGCGACACTCCAGTGATTTACTGTTGCTTTTCCATAAAGACTGGTCAAAATCGAAGCAGTAGAGGCCGAGATATCCTGACTTTTAGTGTCTAGCGTGGGTCAAGCTCCAAACAGTAGAACCTACATTTTTACGTTTTCATTAGCCCCTCCTTGCCTGGTAAACACCCACACTGTTCAAACTCCATGCACCCAGTTTCTAACACAGGCTTTGCGTTATAAATTTACAGTCTCCGAGCCCAAACTGAGATAACTGTGATGACATCACTATGACAGAGCTTCTCCAGAGCCACAGAAGATATTATACAAATGTTTTCACAGGTTGATTAGTATTAACCATGACTAGTAAACATCTTGGTGGAGTATAAAACATTATAATGAATATTTGATGTTTTGTTTGTGTGTCTAATCTAATATTCCAGTCTGGTTTTTGGAGCCTAAAAAAGTCCATAAATCTTTTTAATGTATCTAAAAACAGCTCTTATTTGCACACGCACAAGCGTTCCTGACCTTCTGGAGGAAATAAGGTTGTGACATATACGTACACGCACCGATACGTGACTCAGCCCAAGCTCGGAGCTATTAAAACCGTTGCTCCCTTATTGAGTCCATCAATCAGCTGCATATTGTGTGAGCAAAATAACATAATGGATGTTTTCTCCGTGACGTTCCGATGGCTCCATCAGTCGCCGTTGTCTGAGGCGAGACCTCCCTCTGGGTGCGAGCAGATGTCGAGGATGTTTAATTCATCATTTTGCCGCTGTTGCAGAAGTGAAAAAACACAACAGATGGACCTGACTGCAAAATTCAGACAACCCATTTAGTCGGTACCTCTGGGTAGAAGCAGATGTCTGGGATGGAGGCCGACTCGTTGTACGTCTGGTTCCTGAAGGTGCTGGACTTGTCGAAGTCGCACCATAGCTGTGAGAGTCCAACAGAGGGGATTATTGTTGTTGTTGTACAGTATTAAACAGATCACTGTAAAAACACCCAAGAACTTCTCTCCACACATTTTTCCATCAAGCCTTCAATCTTTCAAGATGTTTGTGTCTGAAATTCACAGCTCATTGTGAGTGAACGGGGTGAGAGTCAGCTCTCCGCGGGAAGCTGCATGTTTCTGACCCCTTAAAGAAAGAATCAGAAACATTTTCATATTAACAGCTGATTGGTTACTGAAGTTGGTATCCAGTTTATGAGAGAAGCACTCTGGTAGCTCCTTCCTGCCACACAGGAAGTGATGCATTAAAATTTCTGGTTTGCTAGAAAAGCATATGAGGAGACGAACATGTGGTTACAAAATCAACAGCATCGACGTGGACTTTAGTCCAAAGAAGCAAAGAGCTTCACAGAGAAGAAGACCCAAGAAAACAGGTAACATGAAGAGGGTTCATAATGAAGTGAAATCTGCTGCGACCACATTGTGTTCGCCAATTCTCTACTGACGCTCTCTTGACATGTCCGAAATGCAGGGATTGTCCACTTGCTTACTGATGCTGAACATTAATAACTGGATTATTTAACAAATCCCCCCCAAAGACCCCCTTGTAATTTTTGCTTCTCCAGTTTGAATTCATTTACACAAACAAACCTCTCAGTGTGAACGTTTTGTTGGTTTCTTTGGGATTTTGCCCTTTTTGTTCTTTGGCTAAATGATCCTTTTCTCACCAGCGGAGGCCTCAGGGTTGCATAATATGCTCTGCTTGATGTAATCAGAGACCTTGCAACACCAAAAGCTAATTAAGAGCTCGTTTCATGGGCTTTAGTTAAGTAATGACTTGCGAGCCAGTGCTTTTCAGATGCTGCCCTGCTGAAGAACAGCGCTGGCATATCAGGTAAATGGGGGTCATGAGGTCACACTTTCAGACAAAAAGAAAAAAAAAAAAGCTTTTGAATTAATGAATTTCAAAGTTATGAAAGAGGGTGTAATTTAATGGCGCCACATAAACAAACTGATCACGTAATCCTCATTGTTGTGTCTTTTCAAGGTCGGGTTTGGTGTGATTTCAAGATTCAAGATCTTTATTGTCATACGCACAATGAAATTCTTAGATCTCTAGATTCTAAATTATCTAGATTTGGTTATAGTATGAAGTTTGTGCATTCAGATCATGCATGCACATCTGGATATACCTTCTTCCTCTGTGCCATAGAGCTCCGTTGTTGTCCAAAAACTATTAAAAACACATCAGTGAGCCACAATGTTTTTCCTACTCTGTCCCACATACACCGTTGTGCTGCCCAAGAACGGGTAAAAGAGTAAAAATAAGAGTACCAAATGTGTATTAATCCGCCTCTGAAAATAGTCCCCAACAAATGCACTATATTTGATAAAACCTACATTGTCCAGATGTTCTAGGAAATTACTGAGCATTTTTTAAAAGTCACTATATACTTGTGAGTTGTTTTAAAGATTTACGTCTTCAGTAGGTACCAATGCCGCAGACAGGGTAAGGAAGTCAACAAGTATTGAAAGACAGACTATTTCTTTTGATCTTTTCATGGGATTTGTTCACAACCAGGAACATTTTTAACAAGACTAACCTCATCCCTTTACAAATTAAAATAAAAAAAATCCCAATGAAACTCTACACCTTTCCATGCCAGCACAGTTTCTCAATAAAAGTTTCGCGCATTGTATCGTACAATTAGGCATTTGTCTGCTCTATAATAAGGACCTTATCATTTCTTCACTGTTAATAAAAAGGTTCCAGCTGTGAGATAATGTGCCGGATTCCTCTTTTATCTTGATGGTCTCCTTTCTGATGGAAACCACAAACAGAGCAAAGTCAGAAAATTCAAGTCAGGAAATCTCCATCTCTGCTGTGCTGCTTTCTGTGTATCCATGCAGGTATTCAGGGCGTAGACAACAAATATCACCTCTGTAAATACTCTGCGATCAAACAATAACCTGGAAGTGGAAACTGAACTCACTATATTGATCATGGCTGCCAGGAAGTTGATGAGGATTGAGACGAAGACGATGACGTTACGCGCTGCGTAGGTCTCGTTGATCCAGCAGCAGGCTTTGCGCAGGACCAGAGGCAGACACTTGTAGTCTTCTGCTGTCGTAACTAGGACCAGACAGGAATGGAGGACGATGAGGACCGAGAACTGGATCACCATGGTTACCATCCTGCAGAAACACAATAAATGACATCACAAGCTAGTCAAACAGAAGCAAACCTGGGGGTTCGGTGAGACTTTGTTAAATGTGGAAATATCTTTCAGCTATCAGAGAACCAGTCCTCTTTTACCTGGCAGAGGGAAGCAGGCTTTGGATGGTGGTGATGAAGATGAGCACGATGAAGGCGCACACCAGGTTGGACTTGAACACCTCGTCCCTCATCTGGGAGTACTGCACCGTGAAAGGGAGAAGAAGAAGAAGAAGAGAAAGAAGGAGGAAGAGGAGGTGAGGGGAAGACGGAGAAACAAATTTTCAGACAAACAGAGAAGACTGAACACGTTGAAGTGCACCTCAAACACACCAACGCACTGCCACAGATGCATGCAATGGTTCAACCACAAGCGTTAGAGAGAGACAGGAGCCGGTGGGTTAGCTGTGGGGTCCTGGGGAAGGTGCAAAGCTGACAAGCACAATGCTAGCTGAGTCAGAGACACAAAAGGAGAGCTAAAAATAAAAAAAATACGCTAACTGCGAAGCTAAGCTGAGGTATGACAGGGTTTTTGAAAGTTTCATTGAAATGTGAATTCTCTGGATTTGAGACATATTTGATGATGAACAATTATTTTCAGTGTTTCAGTGTTTATAGGTGCATTTATACTAGTACTCCAATTTAAATCTAGTTTTAAGGTTTTGATACTTTTGGGAGACTTCCTTCCTTCCAAAAATGACATTAATACAGCTGTTGTTGGGTGAAAATGATGTATCTCCGAAATCTCCTTAACTGTGATTCTTCAACTGAAATTAGAAACACCACCTGATGGGTAAAAAGCCTTGTCTCTCCAGGTTGGTAGTCATTATTAATGCATTAAAACTGAGAGGAGCCCTTTATACGATCAGTCTGTCGCATTTAGTTCAGCACATTACTGCTAATGCTTGTTTTGGTTTACTTCAGGAAAATCTGAATGCAACCTTTACCTGTAGTTGATTATTTTTCCATTACATTATAACTACTTTTATTTGATTAGTTCATTTGTAACACACTCAATTAACAGAACAAAGGGAACGGTGAATTAGCCTAGAAGGCTCATTTTCATCACTTGTCCCTGGCCACATGTTAAAGAAATTGTTCGACATTTTAGGAAATGTGCTCATTTGCTTTCTTACCAAGAGTTAGATGAGAGAGTGTGTCTATCTCATGTCTGTGCTTTTGCATAAAACGGTTAGAGCACGTAACTCTCTGTAAAACCACAAACTGAGGTCATTACATTTTCAGCTAACTCTGGGAAAGAACCCTAATAAACTATTATCCAAAATGTTGAACTACTCCTTTAAAATGCACTCTAAACATAGAATAAAATAACGTTTCTTATGAAGTTAACATGTGCAAAGGAGCAGTGTAAATTTTCAGCTACGCAGGTGAGATAAAAGGAGGAAACTGTCTGTTATTTAAGTGGGCGTTAGTATTTCCCGAAGAAAGCCCTGCTCTGATGTAAGACTCTAGACTGAGATGATTCAGGCTGTTGGTCCAGATTTGTGACTCATCAGTCTAAACTTAAACACCCGCGTGACCCCCGCTGCCCCGTCCTCGCTCTGTCTCTTTCTCAAAGGGTGCTGGGAAATTAGCAAGAGGATGCTTCACGTTTCGGCACAACTTTGGAAAAAAAAAAATGAGGGAGGCCAACAGCAAATCACTGCACATTTACTGAAGAGGTTAAGAGGTCAACCAAAAAAATAAGGCTCTTGGAAAAGTTTTGAAGATGGCGCAGGGATTCAAAGGGAAACATAGATGTGGAGGGAGAAAAGGGCCAATATGAAGGTCAACTCAAAGGTTAAAGGTGAGCTTATTCATTCAACAAAAAAATGGAGAGAAAAAGCTACAGGAGTGCATTGCATTCACCAAAGAAAAAGAACATTAAGACACATTTTCTTGTAATTATGACTTCCATATCTCATGATTATGACTTAACGTCCTATAATTATAAGAGCATTACCCGTGGATTATCAACATTAAGTGATCACTCTAAATGCTGCTACTGTATAAGCTGTTTCATTGAAATGCGTTGCTATAGAAACAACATGTCCAAGTGTACTTGGCGTCAGCTGTTGACAGCAAGAACTGCAGCTGTAAATAAATCTATTTATAGTGTTTATGTACCTGTACCTGCCAAAGCATTAAACCAAAGAGGAAATACAGCAAATTAGCCCTTATAAATCCAATTCTCCACTTTATTTCCCTTTAAGTGGCTTTATCTTATTCCTCATTCTGACAACTTCACATGTCATATCCGTTAACAGCTCCAGCTCCTTGTTGGAAGATATATTGTGTTCACGCTGAGTGAAATAGTCAAACCCGAGACTCCATTAAATGGAAATATTCACACCATTTTAGACACATTTCCCCCAATTCAGCCAATAGAATTCAAAATAAAGTTCAGTGGGTTGGATCAACGTTTGGCTGCACAGGATGAGTTTGTGATGACCGGCCCAACAGCTGACTGTTCAGAGATTAATAGCCCTGTCTTATCAAAAGATAACGACTGTTAATCATGTTGATCTTTTGTCGTAATTTTAGAATACATATTCAGTTGGCTTTGTAGTGTGTTTAGAGTTAGCGTATTGGTCCTGATTTGTTCTAGTCTCAGCTTTTTTTGTTTCTTACCTACCGCCTCGAGCATCCTCATCTTGTTTTGTTTTAAGATTGATGTAACTTACTAGTAGTAGTCTTGTAATCTAGTCTAGTAGTAATTAACTGTAGCATCTATCTAAAAAAGGGTGAAGGTCTCATAATCATGAGATGTAAAGTAATAATTATCACATATGTAAGTCATAAATTTGAGAAGACATCTCGGAAATGCTTTTTTTCTTTAGTGAATGCAATGTGCTCCTGTAAAAAGAAAAAAGTCAACTTTTACCACAAGACTGTAAAAGGATAACAGATCCATGGCATGGACTTTGGGTCATGAGTAAACTGAAGGGGGTTCTGCAATCTCGGCAAAACAAATCAGCATTGCCCAAACATCAGTGTTTCACCCAGCTGACTATTCTGTGCTCATCGAAGCAAAAATCCAAGCTGATTTTTTAAATTTTAGAATCAAACATGAGTCATGGATAACTTGGTTTAATGTTCGAGCACAATATTAGTAACTCAATAAAAGAGATGTTAATATTGTTCAGAAGAGTTAGTATCTACTACCCTGCCCTCCCTACCCTGCCACTACTTCCCCGTGTTTATTCATGCACTCTAGTATGGAGTCTGAAGTGTGCTGACGGATTAATTATACTTCTACAACCGTTCATTGTAACCAATTAACAAATTAATGAGTTTGAAAAAGCTATCATGAACTGACCTTGAGAACGGTACTTTGACTTAACTCAACGTCCATTTTCAGAGATTTCAACTGCATCTCACAGTCTTCCTCACGGCACAGAGTTGGATGGATGGAGACTCCATGAGATTTATTGATGAAGACCATAAGATGCAGCTTGAAAAACATAGATCTACTATAAACTGATTAAGTTAATGTTAGTTTGAGTGCTGCATTAATAAATAAAGTGCTGCATTTGCAGATGAATGATTTAATTTATTAATATTTATTGATATGTATTTATTTATTTAATGATAATTTAAATGTCAATTTAATTTCAAAATGAACTGTACATTCTATATACACTCTATATTTTTAATTATTTTTTAAAATTGTATTATAATTTATAATTTAAAGGCAGAAAAAGAAAACAGAATTATCAATTGACAAATGTATTTACCATTTATTTTACTTTTTAATATATTAGTGCATCGTCTAAATGAAAGATATTATACTTATTATAGTCCTTTAAAATGAGTTCATGAGTCAGTTTATTAACTGACTATAATTAAAGATTGTGAGTCCATCATTATTCTGGTGGCACACTTCAGACCCCCTACCCTGGAATTCCAAATGGAGGAAAGTACTGAGCGAAAAGAAAACCCCGGACGAGTATACGTATATTGTATTGAATTATTTTCCCATAAATTTCACATCGTCCTTCAGTTACACCATTACGGTTTGTCTTATGTAACAGTGACTCATGTAAATACGTAAAATAAAAAAATGCCATGCTTTTATTCTCTTGGCGATACCACAATAGTATCTCAAGTGCCTTTAGCTTACTCATGATAGGAAAAAAAGTTGGTGGTTCTTGTTTTGCTGCTGAAAATCTTCATCTAAGAATAGATATGAGGAGGGAGAGAGAAAGAAAAAAACAGTTATCTGTCTAAAACCCCAGCTACCTTCTCTTCCAGGCTGGAGTCTTTAAACATCAGTGAGAAAGGCTTGATATGCTCTCTTCTCAACTTATCGCCACTCCGTAAGTCGATGGCGCTCTCTATTCGCTTGTTAATTTCCTCAGGACCAGAGTGGACATGCAAAGCTTGTGCGAGATGGTTTGGAAGCAGATTTATCGAATTTCTCGTTAGGGCAGCCAGAGTCTAGGGGGAAAGCACATGCACATAGAATGAACCTGCTTGTCCCCCTTTTGTTTCATTCAAGTTACAAATGAAAAAGAACAGACACACAGTTACGTTCATTACATACACGAAAGAAAAAGAAAATTAAGGAAAAGGAAGAAAAGGGAAGACCAAAATGCAACGTTCGCTATCAGACAGACAGCTCAGAGCAAGTCATGCATCTCTCATTCACTCGCCGCATGTTCACTTTGCATTGATGTCAGTGGTGACAGAGCTCGTAATTATGCACACATTATAACAAAGCTGTAATTTATGTCCACGGCTGTGACTGGAAAGGGAAAGGACTGGGAATGAACACACACAAAACAGATGAAAACTTAAAAATACAAAGCACGAAATGGAGGACAAAAATACAGCTGAGGGAAGAAGAGTTGTGAGTTGTGAACATGTGAGGACAAATACACAAAGTGTTGGATCCCCAAAATGAATTTAACCTCCAAAATGTTTGAGCATTTTGGAAACAAACTCTTAATATGCATTATGTCCTAAACCAGGACAACCTTGGAAGACATTAATATGTAATATTGTAAAAGGTAATTGAATGACACAAGGTTCTTTGGTTTACAAGGGTCTCTCAGGTTTTAATTTACCACTTCATCACTTCCCGTCTCGCTTGGCCTTCCTTCTCTCTCTGCGACAAAAATATACCAAAGGTTGTAACCTTCCATAATCTTTTTTNNAATCTTAAAAGGACCACACTGATGTTTTTGCATGTGTGGTCCATCAACTTCAAATCACGTATACTTTAATTACAGATAATTTCTGTGAAAATCAGCTATCAGTGACTTGAATCTTGCTGCAGACAGGGCCATAGCCAAGGCTTAGAAATACTGAGGTCATAAATCGAAGTCCCCCCAATACATAACGTGGATTTTTCACATTTATTTAGTGACTTTATGACCTCAGTGTACCTGACTGCAGAGAGATAATCTATTGTGAATAATTTGTCACCTTGATTTCTTTCTTTTAGTTCCATATTATGTAGTGCAGTAAGCTGCATAACGTGTAACTAAAATGATGGATATCAAGTCTGTCATCTTGGGAACTGGCCTCTGAACAGCAACCTTTATAATGCAAGAAATGACCAAGGTCACATTACAGTTTCACAGAGGACATTCTTGGTCATTCTTCCTCTTCTGAGTTTATTTATTTGACTACAGAAAAGGCAACTGAATCAGCTTTTTGGTGTCAGAGTGTCCTTGAACACAACAGAAAAGAAGGTTTTCAAAAGGGTCACTACTTGCAGCTTCATCACCATGTGATGATACTGGAAAAACCTTTTTTGTTGGAATCTCAAGCAAATTCAAGTCAAATCCTCCAACCTAAAGGAGAAAAAACAGGTCAGTCGTCACTGCCTCCCAGAAAGATCCATGTGGCCTTTTTCAGATCTGGTAGCCGTGTCAGCAGAACGACTTAAATTTGCCAAAACAGTTACAAATGACTGACTGACAGATTAATGTGTTTACTATCAGCTCTGTGGTTAAGGTTTGGTTGGGCTCAGGCACAAAAACTTCTTTGCAATGGTTAGGAAAAAAGAATTTGACCATTGGTAGGAGACAGGACATGAACCTCAGTTTCAAGTGTCAAAGTCAGGCGTTTTGTATAGTATGCTTTACCATTGACTTCACCCTCCTTTACACAAAAAGTCAAAATTCTCATGGCCAAAAGAACGTAAACGGGTCAGTTTAAGTAATTGTCCCAGTGAGGACAGTCGCCTCTTTAAGTTGATTTCCATAGCGTAACACAAGCAAGTGAGACTATGACTGCCTGAAATGAAGGCAATCAATCTAAAAACTGAGTTGCAAAATGTCAGTGGGTTTGTATGGTACACATTATTTATAGTGAATGAGTTAAAACATTAGAAAAGAACCCTGGTATGGTCCATTGATGTGCTGCATTGTCAAGTAAATCAAGGTGAGCTCCTGTCGGTCCTGGTAGAGACGTCACATTCAAGAGAAGCACTTGAGGTAGAAGTGATAAAGGTCATACGTGAGGAGTAATTTTCTCAGAGCCATTGACATTAGCTCTCCACCATTAGCTGTGAGTTAAAGCAACGGCGTGGCAACTTTGAACAAATTACCGTTTGGAGAGCTTGAGTCCTATAGAGCCGGCAGCCATTAAAGTGATTATGAGAGAAATGTGTGATGATGGCGATACGTGTGAGAAATTCAATATGTCTCTCACCAACTCCGGCCAATCGAATGTCTCACCTCGCCTCGCTTAATCCAACACGTTAACAAATGAAATCCATCATACCGAGACAATTAAAAGTTCATTTTCAGACTCTAAAAGAATTGATGTTCTCAAACCAATGTTGATTACTAGATTTTTCTTCTCTTTTTTTTTACCTGTCAGGGCCATTCTGACTATCACGGGCCTTCATTACAGGCAGATTTAAGTCTAATCAGAGCTACCTGCAATTTAGAGGTTTATCGCTCAATGCCTCACAAGAAACTGCTGCATTTATTAACGTTAGCAGAAGGATTCTTGAGACTGTTTTGATATTCAGTTGTAAGACAGGTAAGCCACAGATGAGTCAGACAACTCTCTCAGTCGTTCCATCCAGTTCTACAAAACATGTACTAATGCAGCAGTTACACATGAAACATCTGGAGAAATAGGAACAACCATACTTTGTGAGCATAACTTCCAGATAAATTTATAACATGAGGAGGTTAACATACTTTGAGAAAAAAAGAAAAAGACTGAATTTTAATTAAATGGGATGAAAACAAAATAAAATATAGAATCAGGAAAAGTCCTGCTTGCCTACTAAATACTGCAGACTTTCCTAAATGTGTCTCTGCCAGAATAGACTATCAACTGAATGTAAATTGGCCATTTTTGTTCTCATCACACAGTGAAGATAAGGGAGAGAGAGCTGAGCTGAAGTTGAACTTGAACTCGACAAAACATCTGCTGCATATGAATGAAAATGTGTGGCCTGTGTGTCAAATCATTAACATATCTGGAGCAGCCACAGAAAATACAGGAGCTTCATTATAATGAAGACAACTGGACGGCATTTTGTGGAATCAGATGAGCATCAACTACTTCAAATGTATGTGGTGTTTCAGCTGTTTAATCAGAGATCTGCAACATAAACTAAGCCTGATGGGCTTTGCAAATTCAGTTTAGGTTTGGGCACATTTTCATTTCCACACTGTGGGTTTGGGTCAGGTTCAAGTCGAAAATATAAATGCTGCTATTAAAAATTAACTATTACTGTCAATATAATAATTTAAATGATTCACTCATTATAATGCACACTGATGATTTGTCCTTGTGTCACCTAATCACGCACACAAAATTCTGCTGCAGAATCATTATGTTCCCTCGCCTGTTTCCCCCCCTTCTGATTTACATGCACAAGTTACAACACAACAGCCCAGCTACCATAAGCTAACTGTTTTGCAGTTATTTATGAAGCATATAAAGAGTAAATTTTGCAGTGTTGTGGAGGTTGAAGACTTTTTCATTGGCAAACTTGCTTTATGACATGATTTGTATGATTTTGTCGGGTTTTTCCCACATAGTGCAGAGACATTTCTGATTTATTAAACAGTTGCTTGCTGGTTTATTGATCTGTTTGTTTTGGGGCGTTCTTTATCTGTGGGGAGATGGTTGGTTAACTAATATTTGTTGAGAGCTACAATACTACTGTTTCATGTCTTCATATACAGAACATACAGTAAGAAAGAGGTTTCAAAATATTGGCATTGGGCTTCAGGTTTTGGGCTTCCATTCAGGTCGATGATGGTGGGTTGACACCGTAATAAATTGCGCCAAGTCGGGCTCAAACTTTAAGGAATCAGGCTGATTGGGCTGGGGCCATAATGCACTGTGAAAGGTGATGAATCCATCCAGGTTGGGCTCAGGCTGTAATAAATTTGGTCTGGGTCATGCTTGGGCTATAAGGAATGTGGCCAGGTTGGGCTTAAAGGAATAGTTTAGCATTTTGGTAAATACGCTTATTCGCTTTCTTGTTGATAGCTAAATGAGAAGATTGACACCGCTCTCATGTCTGATGAGACTGGAGCTCCGAGAAGCTAACTTAGCTTAGCATAAAGACTGAAAGCTGGGGGAAACAGCTAGCCTGGCTCTGTCCTAAGGTAAAAAATTCTGCGTACCAGCAGCTTACCGATTAACACGTCATATCTTGTTTGTTTAATCCCAAGAGTAAAAACACTACGTTGTGGTTTTTCGAGGTGTTATGTGTCGGACTACTTCTTGGCCGGGGGGCGATCACTTCCTCGACTCTTGTTATCACTGCGAGGTTGCTAGACAACCAGTGGAGACTGCAGGAAGTCACTGCTCCTGGTCAAGAAGTCGAGCCAAGTTGGACTTGGCCCATAATGAATTGGACTGGGTTAGTAGAAATCCTTCAAATGTCATCTTAACTATTCACGCACTTTTTCACAAACTGTAAAAATCACTTCATTATCACTACTGCTGTTGCACCCCCCCTCCCCTTTATATATGCAGCACAGACAACCCCCATCAGTATCTGAGGATGAATATTTTCTTTTGTTTCTTCTCAGTTCAGAAAAGCATCCGGATTCAGACATGAACTCATTTCCTTGTGGAGCTTTAAAGAAAAACTTTAAACGTGTAAACTTTTTTTGAACCTCTGGAACACTTATATCCGCCATAGATTTCCACCGTAGGTAACTTCAAAGTTAAAAAAACATAGTTTCCACACTGTAGCGGATGTCACACATATATATTATATACCCCTTCTTTCCAGGGACTTGATGAAACTACATGATTCTTTCATCTAGAAAAATATTCAAACCCAAGACGACATTTTTTACAGATATTCTGTGCATTATACTCTTTCCTCTATAATTCAGCCTGACACATCTGCCATCTGAGAAACTGGGATCTCCACTGTAACTGAAAATAAAAGCTCAGTTGTGTAACATGTATTCTGTACTAGACCCTCTTTTGGGAGCAGCAGGGTACGGCATGGATCACAGAAAATATGGTGCAACCCTATATTGGAAAGGTGGATCTAATACTTCATAGGCCACTTTATAACCTCAATAAGATCCCTGCCCTCAGCCATTGCACTCATGGTACAAGGGCTCAGAGGGGACGGTTTCCAGTGTTATGAGCCGCACTGCCATGATTGTTTTTGGCGTGCACGTCCCTGAGGAAGCACACAGCCTAAAGGGCACATGCTTCCATCTCTGACATTTCTCTACTTTATACTGGCCGGTGTGATGTTGCCCAGAGCAGCGGTTGGCTGTATGGGGGAAGCAGTATGGGGTTACATGTATGATACATATTAATAACAGGACACATTTGTCTCTTGGAAATGCCAACATATGATGCCAGGAAAAGGGCATGTGGAGGAGGGGGAGGGCGATGGTAAGATCAGACAGTGTGATATAAAGTAATATCAGAGGATTTTCATGTGCTGGATGTCTCACATGTCTGGTAATGTGACAGATTAACTTATACTTTAGAGCCAGAAAGTATAATTCACAGCAACATGACTTGTTTGGAACCGGTGCTCTTCAAAGGATTTCAAGCAGGCGGTTATGTAAACCACAAACACGCTTCGGGGCAAATGACGGGTCTGGACCAACGCTGTAGTACAAAGTGAAATATCTTAACAACTATTGGACTGATTGCCAGGAAACTTGGTGCGTATATTCATGGATGAATCTTAATGAAGTTGTTGACTTTTCACATCGCAGGTCAACATTTTCACTGATCCAGCATGTTGATGACTGGATACCTCTACAAGTAATGGCAGAGTTCCCATCAGCCTCAACTGTTCAACTGAGATTATTTCTAACCTTACCATGCTAATGTTACACCAGTCAGACTATGATCACAGCAGTGGTGTAAGAAAAACCTTATTTGTTTATTGCACCAGCAAGACTTACAATCAGTGCAGCAGCACCGTGCATACTTCTACTACTATACTGAGTCTGGTTTTCTTCTACGTTCCTCTTCAGTGGAGCACCAAACATGTGTAATTCTAAACCAAACAAAATGTAACAAGTAAAAATAAATAAGGCATTACAATAGGATAATTACTGATCATGTTAACATGCTAATGTGCACGCGAATGGTGGCATTCAGCGCAATACACAGCTGACATTGACGTTGAAGACCGATGAAGGTTGAGCCAAGTCATACAAAGTAGAGCTGAGCCTGCCAAGCTCAGTCTGCGGTGCAATAAAATAGCCACTGCACAGAGGATACATGCTTTTGATCTAGCTAAAAACATGACCATTCCTCCAGCACCAACCACAGGCCAAATTTTACATTTTTCGCCCCACTAATGGTACAATGAATTTAACGAGCTTTACAGTATCATGGGGCAATATGCACGACTCTGACCTTGTAGACTTGGTAGACTTATGTTCTTCCAACCTTTGTTGATAATACACACACTGGCAAACTCAACAGTCATTTTGACAGTCTCTACAAGCAATCTGCAATGCAAACTACAGATGTTATATAATTTAATAATACGAGCTCAAACTTAAGTTAAGGAGATTAATTATTCGGCACATGAAGTCCAACTGTCGCTAAAAACAATTTCAGCCAACTCTGTTTCACTTATAAGCGGACACAAAGCAACCAGTGACTGCATGATGAAAAAATAAGATAACCAAAATTATCCAATTAAACCAAATTCAAGATTTCTTCAAACTTTTATATTTTCATACTCTCTCTGTGTTGTATCTGTGCTAAATAAAAAAAACCCCCACCAGTGAGCAGGGTGGAAATTTGGGGATTTAAGACTGCTATGTAGCATGTATCTTCAAAATGAACAGTAATTAAATGGCTGTCGTAGCAATTTGTTTTTTATTTGAAATTTTTAGTTGGATGTGATTCGAGAACTGCAGCAGAGATGGACCTAATGGAGAGAACATGTTTGTCATGATTTACTTCTATAGCATTCTTAAAGGTGTAGTCTACGATTATAATCCAAAACTGTTTTTGTCAAATTCAGTGAATATCTCCTCACGGTCCGCAAGCTTTCCGTTCTTTCCGAAAAAACAGTCCGGTGTTCATCCACAGTCCTGGATCTGTAAACAGGAAACAAACAGAGCGACTCGGGTAGAGCCGCCAACCCAGGTCGTCAAAAAACGACGCTTTAGCACGTTTCCACTAAACACTTCAGTATAATATGTCACAACTCGTGCTCGTGCACAGGACAAACTAATGCTGTGAGTTACTCGTGTGAGTTTGAAGGAGCACTGAGGGGAGGGGGGTGTTTGTTTGGCTGTTGAGTTCAAATATCAACAAGCTTTCTCCTGAATCACTACACCTACACACTACACATCAGACTACACCTTTAATTAGCGTTGTAGCCTTTGTTATAGCACATCTTTAATGTGAACAGGCAAATGGAGGCAGAGTGAATTAGTGTGGAGTGTCCAGAATGAGATCGAGCTGCCATGTGCCTCAGACGGCTGAGCCGCCGTACATCATTTTAAACATTTAAGAGATTTTCGTCAGCCGATACGAAAGCAAACGTCTCAAAAACTCAGCACCAACATCGACTGAAACCAAAACAGAAATGTGAAAACGAACCCATTTCTTTTTGGCCTGGATTTCACAGTGTAGAGACACTGAGTAACTGGGTCTTCTGAGGAAACGCACAACCGCCTTTGAGGTGAAAGCACTGTGACAGTGCTGTGCATCATGGGAGCCAGCAGGCACACAGTGAAGCATGAAAGAGGTAAAGACAGAGCCACTCAGCCGGTACAGAGAGCCTACACAGAGCTGGGAGTCTGATTTCAGGGCTGGAGCTCGTCGACCAGGACTCGCAAGTCCTTCTGAGGATAAATCTTCTGGGTTTGATAATGGCAATCAGTCCTGATAGTTCCCATAGATGCAGTGACGGACAGGAAATGATGTCATTTATTCAATAGTCATCAGTGTACTTCACAATAAAAAACAGGAGGATTGGAAGATAATGGTTGGCCACTGATACCGAATACTGATTTTATGGCAGTTACAGTGCAGAGCTGTTACCTGGTTACTGCTCTTTCATGCAGCCTGTAAAGATGATGAATCATCAGTCATTACTCTTTATTGCATGTCTTCAACCAGCTGTTTACAGTTAATGGAAGTTCCGATTGCCCATATCAGTATGTAAACTGTATTTATGTGTGTTATTCTACCTCCTGTACTCTCACTGTAGTGGCTGAATAAAAGGACTCACACGTCACACGTCACTGTGCGTGTCCATCCAACTGTTCCAGAGTGAGATGTTTCAACAACTACTGGCCAGAGATGAAATTTGCGTTGGACGTTCATAGTCTCCAGATTCTTTTGACTCTCTGACATTTCTTCTGGCACCGTCATCAATTCCCACTTGCACACTACAAATATTGAAACAAAAGCTGAAATGAGACCGAATTGTTAAGGCCAAAACTTAAAGTTAGACACTTCAAGTTAAGAAAATCGGATAACAGCATGTTGGCCGATTATTTCTTTTAAAGAAACTGTGCAATATTTTTCACCACCAGCAGCCCGCAGCTCATGACCAAGAAATAGTCCAGCACATGAACCCCTGTGATTTGTTTTTTAACACTTCTGCTTTTATAAACACGCAGGATATAATGTGTTTTTTAGTGAGCGTTGGACAGAGCCAGGCTGGCTGCTTCCCCCTGCTTCAAGTCTTTGTGCTAAGCTAAGTTAGCGTGAGATGAGAGTGGCATCAGTCTTCTCATCTAACCCTCAGCAGGAAAGAGAATAAGCATATTTCTCAAAATGTGGAACTATTCCTTTAACAGCACGTTTCTGTCCCCTTGTTATATTGGCCTGATGTATCAGTAATAGTCTGCTACCACAGTGAAATGCAATCCTGCATAATTGAACAAAAATAAAATACACGCTCTCTTTCTTTTCTTTCGCTCTCCTCTTACTCTCTTATTTCCTCTCTGTCTGACTGACACACCTACACACCTACACACACACATTCTAATATTCTACCTTGTCCTCAATCCAGTGATGCTGAAAACTGAATCAGACCAACAGGAAGGGAGGACGGGGACCCGGAGGACAGAAACCCACCAGAGAGGGAGAAGTTCAGCTCTAGGCAGAGCCAAGCGACAACATAAAAGACACTTTAAAACTCCTCCGAGAAGCCTTTGATATGCAAAGAGCCACTCTTTGAAATGACTGTCCTGACAGGCTTTCATTGTGCCAGAAACAAAGAGGTGGCACTTTTCAGAAATAACATTCCTCTGAATCCAAACGCACGGTTACATCAAATGCTCCTGACAGGCCTGTGGCGGAGGAGGAGCTGCACATATCCTCACATATGCACGAGAGGTAACGCAGAGTTTACTGTTAGCTCATGGCTGCAGGAGGTGAAACAACTGTGGCACATTTGTCACAAGCAGAGAGTAAATACAAATATCTCAGTGTACACGAGAGCTGTTGTCGTTTAACTTTATTGATCGGATCTTTGAGCCTTGAACTGGGTCTACTTCCTACTTTTCCCGGAGCATCGAGTCTGTATCAGCGGATGGAGTTTGCTCAGTTGATTTATTGATTTATTGTATTGTATCATTATGTTATTGCTCTCCTTTGCCCTTCCCATGTCATAGCAAACAGATATTATAGTTTGCTTTATAATAGTATCAGACAAGACCGTAGTTTTAGTCTAATGCTGAGAGAGCTGAAACTGTAAAATTTCGACTTGAATCGATAATTTCATGTGAAGGGTAAAATCATCCTGTAATATTACTTAGATGTTTCTGCTTAGATCATTTTATTTATTTTTTAAATTGCTTGTCATCAGTTTAGACAAAATAACTCATCATATTTCATTCTCGACAAACTTTATTATTTAGTGAAACAGGCTGGAGGAGCAGCAGCAGGTTGTAAAAAGTCACTGGTTGGTTCTTGTGGAGGAACATTGAGTCCCGGCCAGGCGGCATGTTTTTGGCGCTGGGTGTCCACCAGCAGGGACAGCTCATCCCCTCAAACCAATCTGGGGATGCAACTGTGGCCTGAATATGCATCTATCCCCCTCCCCCCTGGGCTATTATGTATGATGACACATCTGTGAGTATAAGTGTGGGGGACAGCAGATACCTCTATGTAGTCTGTGAATGACTTGTGGCTGTGCGGACTTGGGACCAACATTTATCTGGAATGAAACCTTGAACTTCCTGCTTGTTGTGGTGTCCTTCACATCCATCTATTCTGTTATTTTCCTATATAATGGGAGTAAGCAAGTAAGCTACATATATTTATGCAGAACCACTCTATATCAGACGTCACAAAGTGATAAAATACAAATTGTCACTTCGCACTATAAGAAAGAGCTTGTCTGGCTGAGTATGCTTCTACAGACACTGGTCATCTCTCGCCTTGACCACCGTAACGCCCTTCTGGCAGAGCTGCCAGCATGCACAGTAAAACCTCTGCAGACGGTCCAAATGCTTCAGCACTTCTGATCATCAACCAGCCAAAAACAGCTCATGTCGCTCCACTTTTCATTACTGTGTGCTCCCCGGTGGCGGAATGAGTTACCAAACTTGATTCTGTCAGCAGAATCCCTTTCTGTCTTCAAAAATTGCTTGAACCTCTTCTGAGAGTACTCACTCACACTATGTGCTGTTTCTCCCTCTATCTCCTGATCCCTCTCTAGCTCTTTCTCATTGGTCATTTGCTGGGTACCTGCATGTTACTTCATGCACCTTGTGTCAGGTGGAACATGAACTGACTGTTGAGGCACTTATTCCCAAAGACTTTTCCTTGACCTACAGTAGCTTGGACTTTGGACGAAAGCCTCTGACAAATGAATAAATGTAGAATGTAAGAGTGATAAATGAAACAGAGCTGCTTTTTAAAGGTGTCCACAGATCTGAAGTCCAAAGGGAGAAAGTTACTGAGGAACAATCAGCAAACCCTGATCAGACCTCAGAGACCCGCTGGTGATAAAATGCTTCAGTAGATCTCAGATGTAGGCTGGTGTCTGATTTGAGCATGTAGAGCTCTAAAAGTGACTAAGAACCCTGAATTTTATTCAGAAATTGATGTAAGGCAAGTATAAAGATATTAAGATGACAGTTACATGAATCTTTTTGGCGGACTTGGTCAAAAGCTTTGCAGCAGCATTCTGGTAGGGAGAAAACACCCCAATCCAGGTCTAGACAAGTGAAAAGGGAGGTAATGTAGTCTAGACGGGATGAAATAAAAGCCCTGAATAATCATCTTAGCTTGAGCCTAACTGGGCGTAAGTTTAGTAACGTTCATCAGATGGAAAAAAAACAGGAACAAATAAAACACTTCATATGCTGGTCAAGAAGGAGTGTCTGCTCAGAAGTCACACCTACATTTCTGAGTGTGGATTTAACAAATACAGCAAAGGAATCAAGGCTTTCCTTCACAATGGGGACATTAAAACTTTTCTGTTTGCCTCCACCTTTCCTGGAGTCTTTTAAAGATGTTATATTTTTCTGAAATTTTTCAAATCTACTGTATTTCTACTGTTCTTATTCTTTCTTTTAGAAATTGTCTTCTTTTCTGTCTTACTTGTTTCACGCTTTATGTGACGCACTTTGAAATGTGTATGAAATGTGCTATATAAATAAACTTGCCTCGCCTTGCCTTAAGCTGTAGAAAAAATTAACAGCCGTCCAATTTTTAATAACCTTTTGGAAGTCATGTAAAAACAGACAATTATTTGATTTGAACCATGTCACAACATTTGCCTTAACGTGGAAAAAGCTAATTAAAACCGGTTTGGGATGTTTCAGTATCCACTTCACAGTGCTTACAGTTTATTTTTCACCGTCATCCGTCTTTCTCTTCACACTGGTCACTGTTGTGCATGAGCACTAAATCTAATAAAGTAGGCAAAAAAAAAAAAAATCACCAAATGTTTCATGGGTTCAGAAGTTGCTGCTGACTTGGCAGGTAAAATGTTCTTTGGCATGAGCCGGCCTCTCACTCCCTCCCTTCATGAAGGGAAAAAAAACCCCCAAACTAAATCCCTGCACTGCTTCCTCCAAAATCAAGCATCTCAGACAAAACACCCAAAATGTCAACATGATGCCTCCGGGGGCTGGTGGACGGGAACGCAGACAAATGAAGAAGGGACGAAGAGGATGTTTAAATGGGCCACACAATCAGAAGCTCGTCATCCTCACAAACAGGCAGGCTGACACACAGTGACGCGTTGCCGCGGTAACACAATCTCTCCGCAGAAAGCCGTCCACTCATTCCCAGGAAAACAAAAAAGACAAAACAACCAACAAACAGGCGAGACAACTGAGAAGATCCCATGCACTGCTAAAAACGTCCAGCTTAAGAAACCACTTCATTCTGCAGTGAGGCTTAAAGTCTTATTTTTAACCAACAAAGGCTGCACAAACTCTGCCTACAGGTAAAGATTACTTTACTTGTTTAAATTTGGTGAAAGATTTTGACAAACAGCTAAAATATCCTGTTCGAAGGTTGATTTTAACACCACATTTCCTCCCACAAAATGTCATTTTCTGTACCCCCACGTTTGAATAAAAACAACAGTTTAATTCTCAATTGCAGAACAAGTTTGCTGTTAAGATAGACGTTTTTTCGCAGTGTGATAAAGTGCACAACGTGACTTGAATTACAAGCAGCGGCGGGACTTACGTTCTGCTTCCCCACAATGTTGTCAAAGGGAAGCTCGGGGCTCCAGGACGCCTCGTTGAAGGTGGCGCTGCTGGCCCGGCGGTCGGCCGAGCTGGCCGCCTCCTTCATGATGTCCTCCGGCAGGGTGAGCAGGCTCTCCTCCGGCTGCTTGATAAGGTACGTCTCGATGTTGTGGCGGCGGAGGAAGTCGTTACGGTCCTTCCCGTGGCCCTCCTCCACCTCATAGTCGCCATTCAAACAGTCCAAAGCAGCTTTGGAGATGTGGATCCTCCTGGAATGGGACAGGAAGAGTCCTGTCAAATATATTTTCGCATTCGCATCCAATATTCACTCTCCAACTCCTGAGAAAAATATATGGCT
>NTHP01000273.1:379286-406326 GCA_003416845.1 Oplegnathus fasciatus
GCTTCTCAAATGTGAATATTTTCTGGTTTCTTCAGTCCTCTGTGACAGTAAACTGAATATCTTTGGGTTGTGGACAAAACAAGACATTTGAGGACGTCACCTTGGGCTTTGGGAAACAGTGATCAACATTTTTCACCATTTTCTGACATTTTATGGACCGAACAACTAATCAATTAATCGAGAAAATGATCAGCAGATTAATTGATAATGAAAATAATTGTTTGTTGCAGCCCTACACGACGAATGAGATGACATCAGTCAACTCGCGATGCAGAGCATCTTCCCTCACATATGATCTTTGGCTGAGTGCAGACAAAAAGAACACAAACCCGACAACAGACAAGTTTAATTTTGGCCTGCTGTCAACTTACTCAGGCAATTAACGTTAATTAGTGACAGCTGATGTGACCTGCCGCCGGCTACGTTTGTCATTTTAACTGGTGAAAGTGACGGTCAGCGCCGGTGAAAAGTGAGAAGCTGCTACCTGAATGCTTTGTACTCTGCTCTTCGCTAATGAGAGAGAGGAGAGAAAAGATTCAGTGACAGATCTGTTAGCAAATCCGTGTATTTTGCTAATCCAGCTGTCAGTCGCACCGGTGTGCCCGAATCATTTTTCACATTCACACACTCTAATTTTGACTCGCATATGCAGTGAAACGCTGCAAATTTAAATATACTCGGATCGGCACCAATACCAATCAGCTCGGGACGTCTGTAAAACATATGCTACACTTTGCGTCTGCATTATGCTCTGCACCCACACCTTGATCATGTGCAACCCTGGCTTATGTTCAGTGACAATGTTCGACACCTTCACTTTGCACCTCGCTTCATCAAGGAACGTCCTGCATCGGCACTAAACGTTGTCACTGGACATAAAACGCGATCAGCTAATATGAACGTAATTGTTAGGATACTCATGTGAAGAGAGACCTCAACTAAGACCAACATTGCTCTATCGAAAGAAAACTGTGAACCAAAACACGCTCACTGCCAAGAAACAAGACGAATGTGAGAATCTCTTCTCCTGAACTTCAAACCTGAACTCCGGTGACATCATGTTTTAAGGTTGCGGAGGGAAGAAAACGAGGTTAAGATGACATCAGCTGGACAATTAGTGAGTGTCACCCTTTCACACAACAAAACGATTCGGAAAGAGCGTGCAAACAGCCAGATCTGCCACGAAACCCAGACACACACCCAGCATTAATATTTCAGAGCTATCAGTTACCTTCCTGCACAATGTCTAGACTTATATTACATTCATGGAGAAGACTTTCCAGAATTACGTGCACTCTAGACGGAGTCACAGCAACATCGCCGGCCTTAAAAGCCGTTGGGCCGCCTCAGTTTAACCTGCTCTTGGTATCTGATGACAGCTGTATGAAAACATGTTAGAAGAGCAGCTGGCTAAGAGCAGCAGAGCTAAACCTCCCTGCTGCCAGCACTGGTCTCTGCAGAAAACACTCCTCTGCCAAATGAAGGGATTTATTCTGTGGCTCCGAGGTACAGAAGGGGACAGCGAATGATTAACTCGGCTTCACACGCTCAGTTATCTGCCGACGACTAGATGAAGATATTCCACAGTCAACACAGGCCGTCAAAAGATATTACATTTTAAATTTAACATGACACGGACAGCCTCGATTAATAATTCATAACCGAGTGCAACATCGCTCCGATGTTTGCAGAAAGACTTTGTAGAAAAAACAACTAAAGCTCTGTGTATTCTCTCAGTGGACAAACTGTCAGCGTTTATTCCACCAGTCCAAACAACTGTGGTCAGTCTCGATTTTAACGAGATTAAACCTTGTGTAACTGGAATGAACCTGATCTAACCATCATAAATCTCTTTTATAACCTGAACAGAACCAGGATCTGTGACAATCTGCCAATACAAGCTTTACACAGCATTGGGTTTCAGTAATTAGCCGTATTAAACAGGGATGTTCCAAGTCAGTCTACAAAACGACCATCGGGGCCAATCCATCTTTTTAAATGACCTGAAAAAAATGAATGGCCTTAAAAAGGTCAATCAATTTCCAAAACTGGGTTATTTGAACTGTTAAAACCACCTCCTTGTGCTCTGTTAAAACACTGAAACTCTTTCCTAACACAGTGCTGTGATCGAGTGAATGAGTGAGCAGCACAAATGAATAACAGCCGGTAGTTTCAAATAATAAAATCCACACTGACAGCGTGCGTCAGCAGAGCGGTTTGGGTTAAAAAATCTGAAACTTTGCATCTATTACAGCAACATTTCTCACGTGAAAAAAACCTCCAAAGAGCTGCTGCCACATTTACATCTCAGCGTTTTATTCATGGTGGGCATCCAGAGAGGCTTTTTAAATCCTGTTCAAAGAGAACCAGATTGACGCTACACTATAGAGCTCTGTACAAAACAATACAGGACACTATATTATAGCGGACCATTAATGTGACATTCTCCATATACTGAATATTCTAATATATCTTCTGTGTATAGCTATGACTGTATAAGTTATTTCCAAAAGGTTCACTGATGTTTTTCCTACAATACCTGCTTGTAGCAACAACAACATGATTAATGTTCCCGTGGTTACGTTTGCAACTCAAAGAACTTGGTTAAGTTTGAGGAAAGATTGGGGTCTTAAATACTGAAAAGCAATAATTTTTGCTATTATTGTAACCATAACAACAAAGAGTCATGTTAACCCAAAACATTATCTTTCCCTAAACCTGCCCAGGGCGTTTTTGTGCCTAAACCTGATCTTAACCACACCGAACGTGGTGAACGTTCTTCCCCTAACCTTAACCAAAGTGTTTCAGCCCAAACCACAATCAAGACTCAGGATGTGGACCCTGATATTTACTGTCAAAGTCGAGGGGCTTTGTGCACCACTGCTCCATGACTACTGTGCCGTACAAGGACGAAACACTTCCTGAACTGGAAACCAACGCTGGCAGGGAACATGATCCAAGCAGAAATCACATTTCCTCTCAAAATGTATTTGGCACACAAACTTGTAGTATATAAAAGCAATTTCTGGGGGACAGGGTCGGGTGCATGCTATATTTTGTTCATGCTGAGCAGAGCAGGGTATTGTTTTGATATTTTTTATATGAGTGCCAATATGATACCTGAGTTTTGGTACCAATACAAAAAAGAAGAATACTTTTTTAGTGCCTTAGTTTTGTGGAATATCTACCCTGCTATTACCCTTTTTCATTTAACCTTTCATTATCTTAGATTCTAGATAAAATATAGTCTTAAGTTAGAAATCTTTCCTGATTTGGAGCTGACCAGAAAATACATATAAACAAGGCAATTCGGTCAGTGCGCAAATAGTATTGAGGTTTAATACCAGACTTAATGCAGAGCTCCTCAGCTGTCAATCATACTGTGTTTCTTCTGGATTGGTGTTATTAAGGTAAAATGTACTTTGAGCTCCTAGAAGGAAAAATAGACCAGAAAAAAAAAAGTGACCAGAAGACAGAGATCCCTCAGTGCTGTAGTGCAACATACACTGACACACAGTATAAACAGTCTGGTGATACTGTTTAATAGTTGTTTAAACTGTGTCAGAGAGGAGTTGATTCAACAAGGCAGAAGTTTATGAATGAGTTTGACAAAATATTAGAAAAGCCTTCAAACAGCATCGTAACTCTCAAACATGGATCCCTGTAGTATTCAATCAACATTTGATCAAAGTAAGTGACTGTGAAGAGGACAATAAAAACTGTCTTGCTGTACTCCAACCGTCCCAGTGACGTCAAGGCTCTGTTCCCACTGCAGCTGAAAGTGTCCCAGTTCAGACTTTTTTTCCCCTTCCTGTGACACACGTCTGATCTTTCTTTTCTGTGTGAACATCAAAAGGTTGCATTCAAGCAATTTATTTTTCAAATCCATTCTAGACCACACAGATCTCTGCTCCAAATTCGAATCCCATAGCATGTGACCTATATGCGACTCGTTACCATGACAATATCTGATGTCGTTCACCAGAGACAATTGTCACAGATAGTTTTGGAGCCATGGCAGCTTTTCTTAAGTCATCGTTGGTGCTGAGAACAAGTGAAAGCAAAGGAAGGGAACCCAGCCGGGATTGGGGTTTGGAGAGATAAGTCAAGACACATAACCAGCATGTGTACGACACAAATCAGGAGAAACTTGGGAGCAAAAAAGGCATTTTGTTTCTTAATGCGCACGTGTGACTTCCCAACAGGCCATTTACAAGAGTTAGATATGTGTTACCGAATATACCAGAAGTATCAGGTGAAAGCAGCAATTCAAGATTAATAAGCCAAACAAAGGCCTTAATATTTCAACAAGCTGTTTTCAAATGGTTAAAGTCCAAGTGTACCATATTGCAGTACAGCATCTGCATGGAATTACATACTGTACCACAGCAGACCACTACAGGCCAGACCACAGCTTTGTGTAACATGTTGAGATTTTTGTTATTTCCCACACAAACAGCCAAACGCTTTCTTTGCCTCGGGAGCACGTTTTAAGTGGTGGGGTGATGCGCTCTTGACGGACAACCCGCTCCCTACCAGTCTCCTCAGGGCAGAATGGCGCACCTGGGGGCAAGGGTCCTGCACCACCCTCAGCACCTCTACTTCCCACAGGTATGTTTACTTTCTGCAGATGCAGCAAAAGCCTTTTAGATGATGGTTGGAGAAAAGTCAAGTTTAGCCAATCCACTCTGGGTGGAAGAGGCAGTATCTTGCATGTTCAAGAAGTGGCTGCATTATCAGTACTTCACAGGTGGATGTGTTTTCTAGACAGCTTAAAGCCAATTATGTAGTTTTTTTTATCAGTGAGACTACGATGCACACAGTAGAACTTTTGAATGGTCTGATGAGAGAGACCTACAGTGCAGTGTATGGAGCATAAAGACATAATTGGTATAACAGGCTGATTTGACAATCAAATCAGAGACTCTTTTCCATGTCAGTCTGCAAACAGCTCTTCTTGGCACCTCCAGTATCGCAGCCCGGCTGTTTTCTCAGGCTGAACGTGTAAATTGGCCTAACGAGTAAGATGGCAACGGAGCGTCTGCAGGAGGATGTGTGTGTGTGTGTTACAGCAGCTCGTTTCAAACATGCAGCAATGAAAACTGAGATGTTCACCAATATGTTCTGAATGTGTGATAAGAAGCAACCCGATGACGAAGCGCTGCATTCACTTTGCATATCATCTGGGTCACTATGTGCTGCAGATAATGTATCTTTAGTGTGCGCTGTTTGAATGCAAATTTTAATAAGAGAGAGGGCCGCTGAGGCTTATAAATCAGCAGCAAGAGGCCTCCGCCAGCCTCTACACACTAAAAGGGCATGTGTCAGTTAAATGGCATCCATGTGTCAAAACATGTTTGTGTCTCACAAACAGTAATGGAAAGTTACAAAGTCCATTTACTCAAGTACTGTACTGTACTGTACAGTTTCTGGGTACATGTCATTTACTTGGTTATTTCCATTTAATGCCTCTTTATATGTTTAGTCCATTACATTTCAGAGGGAAATATTGTCCCTTCAACTACCTAAAAGTATATGAAGTAGTTCATATTAGCTCCACCTCGAACAGTTACACTGAAATGCTGCTGGCAGGTTTATAAGTTGATGTACAAGGTTTGTTTTTGACCCTTTGCAGTTGTCAAACAGTAAATATAATATGGTTGGTATGGTAGTAGTTGTCGTGCTAATATGGTCAATGTTAACATGGTGATGTTTAGCATGTAATGTTTACTGTGTCAGCTTTGCCGACATACAAATAAGCACTAAAGACACAGAACAGGCTGATGGGAGTGTTATTAGTTTTGCAGATATTTAGTCATGAATCAGAATATTGGAGACAGTGAATGACCTTTTTTGACCTTTTGATGATCGCACTAGAGGAAAAGATAAAATAAGTTTCACTTTCTCGAACATTAGGTGTTATAGCAGGACAAGAACTAGACCAGATGAAGAAAGAAAAAGGAAAAAAAAACAGAGAACGTTTTGGAGAAATCAAAGATTTCCAAAATGCGGAGCCTGAAAAGGAGTTATAATTTCCTGATATATGCAGAAAAACAATGTTAGGATGAAAGAGTCACGTGTATGTGGCACTAAGCAAGACACACAAAGGTGAATTAAGGAAAAAACCTCCGTCACTGCAGCGCACAGCAGTGGTTTTATAACAGCGACCTCTGACCTCTGACAAACCTTCTCTACGTTCAATAGAAGATCCAACGTTTGTGTACATCCCCCTGTCGTGGCCTCTGGCAAAGCTTCTCCCGAGCATGTGATCCTGACATTTCCCCACAGCTCAGCCTGCAGCTCAGCAGCATGCTCGTCTCTTTAATGTCACCTTACAGATGTAACATCTTGTTTTTTCCTCGGAGCGAGAAGCAGGAGGAGCTGAGAGCGGCCACTGTGGCGAGCTCCATCAGCTCTCTGTGTGGCTGTAAACAACTTTGATGGATTGCTGCCTGAATGCACAGAGTCACTGAGTGCTGACACGCATATCTGACTGATATGTATAGAGCACAGTGTGTGCTATGTCTTCTTGTGTTCCCTCTCACGGCATCAGAGTTTATCAACATTTTTCTAAGGCTGATTTATTGATATCACTAAGCCTCGCTTGATCTCGTCTGCACAAGTCGGCGTTACACTACATGTGAGCTCCGTTCTTCTCTTGCCATGCGGGAAATAGGCGCTTTTGAAAAAAACCACTGCCCATCATGCAACAATTTGATTCTTTTCATGTGACTGAGGAAGATTTCAAAACTATACTACACAACTGAATCTGGGGAGAGTGCAGCCCCCCAGAGAAGGCTGGTGAATGATGTAGGAGAGGTGCGCTTTCTCAAGAAAAAACTGAAATTGTATTCAAATAACAAAAGCTTGATGTTTAGGTGTACAGTGATGCACCGTTCATGAAACGCTTTCTGACTGCAACACTTTGGTTCAAACTGTTTCCCACTACGACACGACCACCTGTTCACTCTGCGTCCATTTGGGTGATGGTGTGGAGATATTCTGAAAGATATTGATATATAAACATATTGAAAGTCATTTAAAACCAGTTGGCGAGGACTGGAACTGGACTATCCAACCGCAGGTCTGCACAGGTGCTGACTTCAATGCTAACTACGTCATAAAAGCGAATGAGCCAATCTTGTTTTTCAAATTGTTTTTCCCCAAATTTTTGCGATATATATTCTTTTAAATCCTATTTTCACTTTTTTATATTCAAAATAAACACTGATGAATTCCCAGATTGTGGGAATTTAAAATTGCTCTTGCTTTCTTGCAGTAGTCATCATGCAGATAAATCTTTGCTACATTTACTGTACCATAAGCTTTTCACAGTGACTTTAGAAAAAGGAGCAGAAAATCTGCATTCAAGTTAAAAAAGAACGCAACAAATCATTTTCTCTTTAGATTTACTTGACTTACTTGCAACTGACTGCTGAGATCCAGGACAAAAAGCAAGAAGGACTTAGCACCAAAACCATTACTAAAATAAATTCATCAATCACTCACATTTTCTCTCTGACAAGAAAACCCAAATTTTGAAAGGAAGTTACGTTGTGAGACATTTTTTGCAGAGCGGACAGCCATGTTTGTTCTTGAAAGGCGAGCTGAGGGTTATTCCCTGAAACGGTCAGGGCGACAGATCCCTGAGGGCAGGTAGCAGCTTGAGCACAACAGCCTGAGGGAGAGGAGAAATAATCTGTGATAGTGTAGCCGCTGAAGACCGGTCATCCCAGGAGACACTCAGCACACATGCCAGACGACAAGCTACTACAAGCTCTAAGAACATGTGCTGTATACGATCCAGTTTGTCCTGAGACAGCACGAGAATACAATTATAGATAATAATAATAAAGTGGAACATTTAGCAGCTAAAAGAAGCAGATATTTTTCTCAGGAGTTGGTGGAGACCAAACCAGAGCAACCGCTTAAACAGCTTCTGTGCTGACTAAAAATGACGTTGGTGGGATAGTCCCTATGACTGAGGCAAAATGAACCCCCTGCCGAACAAAGTATCCCTAACAACATGAAAACAAAACAGCACTTGCTGTATATATATTTAGGCATCTAGGACCAACACAGTTCCACAGTTCATTTTTAGGCAAGACTATTAAAATCCAAAATTACACATCCACGAAAGAGCAGTCTTAAAATGTCCATTACAACCAACCAGAGCCATTTCTCAGTCTTCCTGCCTGGTCAGGAAACATCTGGCTGTGACGATGTCCATGTTTCTACTGACTCTAACACTCTCTAAAAGCTAATGGTTTTCCTGCTGCCAGAATCTTATCAGACATGACAGATAGTCGTTGTTGTGTAATACCAGGGTGTCAACCTGCACACAGCCCAGAGGCAAATTCACGGTGAGCCAGGCAATTTCATTGGCAAGTGTCAAGCTGCTCTGTTTGGATTCAGTGTCCCTCTGCAAGCAGCTCTGACTTTTGCTGAACACTCACGAACACACTGGGCGTTCACTGCTTTCCCAATAAAGCCAAGCTAATGTTGAAATTATAAGCAACTGACTGCAAAAAGCTATGATGTTACTGCAGAGACTTTTTATCTTAACAAGTCCTGTGAAACTGCATCCGACAAAAATGTTGTTTTCAGCTTCACTTAGAATCATGAACTTGCTGTCTTGTTTTTGTCACGGTTAAAAATCCATTTCCAACATGCAATAAAACACCAGTCTAGAAAATCCTTGAGAGTGAAGAAGAATCTGACGATGCCTCTCTTAAAACTGAGGTGCGGGACTTTTACATATAAATGAACGTCCGTTACATTCAAGCCATACGAGTTCACACAATGCTGATTAAGCCGATCACCGCCAGGTAAATCTCTGTATTTCACGTTTTTTTAAATCTGGTGTCTGTGGCGACACTCCACCTAAATAATGGATTATTGTCTTGGAACTGAGGAAATTTCGCTATATTCTCGGGAACGTCATAAGCACACCTCGACAGTGTTTGTGTAATTACTCTCACTGCCAGAAGGGGAGACAAAAGTTCCACACTCCAGCTTTAAGGCAATGAAAGACTTAACAAAAATAAGTTGTGTATTGTTGGAATCTATTACTCAAGGCTTTACTTATAAATAATATACTATAAAAGATATTGGTAAAATGAATGCTCCGAAATTCAAGCTCCAACGATCAGTTTTAAATTAAATGCCCAAACCAAGACAAGTTACACAATGCCAGAGGAGCTCTTTGAGGGAGGCTGAGTTCAACATTTTCTCAGTCAAAACAGCTGGAGGAGACAGAGATTCAGGGTCAGACCAAAGGCCAGATGCCTGTAAAAATGTGTCTTTGATGGATAAATCAATATAAGGCGCCGCCACACTGGCAACAAAGTGTTTGAGACAATATTTAAAAGCTTCAATTAAAGTCTCTGTTCTCTGTTTCTTCCACAAAGCTCCCTGGTGGCCACTGTAAGACTAAGAGCCAATCAAACTAAAGCAAGTGAAACTGGCTGTCTGTGATGCTGCTTTGCACAAGGTCATCAAAACTTTTCTTTTTCTGTCCACATGGTTAACTTGAGTAATATGCTATCCATGTGACCACTTCTGAGGCAAAATCAGTATTTATGATCAAAATACAAAAACAATCTTTTGTAAATGAATGAGCAAAATTTAATTTAAAACAGTTAAACCACTCCTCTCTTTCTTCAGTTTTTCACACTTTTTCTGATTTCTATGACAAAAAACAACTAGGATGTTTTGGAATCAATTCTCTGTGGTCATTTTCACCATCAGGGTCGAATACACTGTTCGTTCATTTTTCCGAGTACCTGCTGTTTTTCCACATTTCAAACAGATAACAGTAATCCAAAAGTAATCTCATTAAACGCTGACCCCAGAGGAGAGCGGTGAGTGCTGCTGGCTGGTGCCCGGTGCTATGAATAGATTACAGCTGGGAGGTAATCCTGTCTGAAATCATCCTCAATGTGAAGAATAAGCCGAAAATCACCCTCACTTCAAGCTTAAAACCTCCCTCAATATGTTCTCAGACTCAAACAGGGCAAACGTTGTTGCACATCAAACCCACTTTAATCTGTGGAGGTGAATACACAGGAAACTAAGAATGATGTTCTCAAGAGTAGAAAGTTCCCAAAAAAATCATCTCATGTTGTTTTGGAAAATGATGCGCAGTGGACACGAGAGAAGGCGCAGAAAAGAAAATCCTGCTTTTATCTGCAAAAACTTTTTCCACCCTTCATGTTCTCAGAAAGCCGTTCCCCTCAATAAAAAAAATACTGAACATAAAGTGGAGCCGGTATGTTTTCATTTACAACCCAAAAGACTGGAAGCTCTTAAAAACGGAGAACTGGAATGAATCTTCGCTTCACAAACACTAAGTACAATAATACTTTACCCCAATTATGAAAAAAAAAAAAAATGTGAGCACAATTAAAAATCTATCCATTTCCATCCAGACAGGTATCTCAAAACCTGGACAACAAAAGTACTTAAATAGATATCACCAGGTCCAAGTAAAAAAAACTACATACTGGTCCTTTTTCTAGTTTGGGTGAACTGACCCCATCTTTGTGCTGAGTTGTTTTGAGTCCTGATGCTGACGGTTGGGAGGGTGGGTGAGGTCTGTCTGATGGTACAGTGTAAAAGTCAGAACCGGAGCGTAGAAGTGAGGGCAGAGGGTGAGGCAGGTCTCACTGAAACGCTGTTAGAACAATGCCTATACTGTATGTTACCTATATCTAAATAAACCTAGCCTGATTTTGACCGAGACATCTACTGTAGATGTCTTTTGACCCATAAATCAACAAGTCCCTTAAAAATATTGCTTTATTTTTTACAGCAGGAAACTGGCACTGTAAGAAAAACGTGTGTATATTACATTAACCGCACTGGGGGAGTGAATCTCCTGACTCAATGAAGATGGATGGCCCTCTGCACTGACACTGTGATGCTAAACCTGTGTCTGCTCATTATTCTGTTTGTTGCGTGTTTGACCTCAGGAGACCTCATAGGAGAGGTCTCAGGGAAAGGCTTCTCAGCACACTGTCCGTTAAGAAAGAGCTGCTGTGTAACCTCCTGACCCGGCCTCCAGCCACAGCTACATTTAAGTAATACAGCAGCAAGGTGGGAGGGGCACTGAGGAGCATATGAGGAGGACAACAGCAACAGGAGGAGGTTTATCTTGCCAGTGTTGCTTTTCAACCAGAAGCTTTTGATTGTGCAGCAGAAATGTTTGATGAGGACCCTGACGAAGCACATTTTGCTGACGCTCGGCCTGTGTGATGCAGCCAGGGTCTCTAACAAAACCCAATGAGTCTGTCGAATTCATGCCCAAGAGTTCACATCAGAACATTCAGCTTTCTTATATTTACCAGCACCAATACAATGACCAGTAATAAAGTTCTGTCAGCAGTTCAGAGAAAGGGACACAAAGAGAAGCTTTCATTGAGATGAATGTTTGGCTGCCCGGCCGATAATGGAGGAAGAAGGGGGCGGGGTGAGTGTTGAGTCAGCGTTTGGCAAGAAAAACTGTATGACTTGCAGGTAACTTTGGAGGTCGGTCACCGTTGCTGAATGCACTGGATCGAAAATGACACATTTCAGTTCACGTTTCAGGAAATTTGGACTTCGAGACACGACGTTTGAATAAAAGCAACAAAGGGATGAACTTCAGCGAAGAAAAAAGAAATCGGAAAACAGCTTCCATATTCCCCGAAGGCAGTTTCAGGGCTGACTGTGCTGTAAAACTCAACAAGGTGCCATTTATCAGGTCAGGACACTCTTCTGGCACTAAAACTCCACAAAAAGGTTTAAGGGCCCAAAGCAGAGAGTGGAGAGAAGAGGAAACGAGCCACTAGGAAGTGTCTTTTTTTTATGGTTTCAGAGCCCAGACCCAGGGGCTGTAATTTTCCCAGACAGACTGTTTCATTCGGTCTCACTGAGGACGAGGCCGGAGGAATAAACACGATGACAAACGGTGGCCGAGGCCAAAATCCCCTCGGTGAAGTTTGCGATGGCAATGAGCCAGGTACTAAATCGAGCTCTTCATTATCTCTGCCTTTAAAAAGACCTGAGTGACTATAAAATGGCCACACCGCGTCTTACTGCTTAATCCATATTACTCTTTCTCCTTTAATATCTGAGGCACCAACATAAAACCGAGAGACAGCGTGGACTCACGCAGTTATTTGAGGATAATTTCTCTCATATCTTTTCTACTGTGATGTACATTTCTACAGCACTAATTCCATCAGCACAACAAGTCATGTTATACTCACCACTCTGCTGCTCAAGGTTGGTCTTTTCAACAGAAATACTGTTTTTACTCACTAGTTACTCGTTATTATTCAATTCATCTTTTTGTCTTTAAAACACTTCCTGCAGTCGTCTCTTCCAGCAGCAACAGCAAATTAAAACAGTAGCAGATCAGAACACAGTAGCAGTTATAATAATAGTTAATAGTAATAAATGTCTGTCTCTAATATAAGCCTGTTTGAAATAAAGGCCTCGTCGTCTCTGCAGTTGGGGGAAATTAGAGGCACTATTTGAGAATTTACTGTAATTAAATTTTCTAGGTATAAAATAAATGGAGCTGAGCCTCACACATACTGAGCAAGTGATTTGGAAGAAGCTTTTATAATATTGCTGACACTTTGCTGATTTCTAAATGGAGCGTTTATTTCCAGCCCTGATTTTGGGGTCCATTCATGACAGAAGAATGAGAATGAAGGGCGGTAAAAGCTTTTATGTCTGTAGCAATTTTTGGAAACGCCAGAGAGGTCACAGCGCAAAAATGTCACAGGAAAACTCTGCCATTAAAAGCTCAAAAAGCTGCTGCTGATGGCCCTGATCCTTCATTAAATATTAAGAGTGGCTGAGTGCAGTGTCTGGTAACAGCAAGATTGTCCGAGATCAATCGCGTGAAACCGGCAAGATAAAGGAGGAGGAGGAGAAGGGTGAAAGAGAGGTGAGGGGGGAGGAAGGAGAGGAGATAAAGGATGGAGTCGCTGGTTTCGTCCCTCTGTGCCTCCCCATCTTGTCTCCCTCCTCCCTCAGAAATGATTTTTCATCAAGCTGAGTCTGTCTAAAGACACTTGGCAGCTCACAGCGGAAATGCCTTCAGAGGGAAAAGAAAGAGGAGAGCTGCAGATAGGCGGCAGCGAGATGAGCCGTCATCTGAATGACAACCAGACTTTAAAGGTCACGATGATTTCAGATAACAGAAACTCAGGATCTACATGGCTGCCTATCACTGTTGTAGTACTCAGGGTTTTGGGAAACTGAAATTCTGCCTTGTGTCCAGGGGCTGCAGAGAGCGGTTCAATATGTAATAAAAGCTACAAAATGGTGTCAGATAAACAAGGTAAATTCTAGGTTTTTAATGTCTGTTTAATGTCTTCTGTTTTTAAAATTTAAAAGTTAAAAAGTAATTTTTTTTTGTCTCATCAAACTAGAAAAATCTCTAAAATAGCTTCTCAGGATAAACCGACATATCAAAGAACACACAGAGATGGTCTTCATCAGCAGACGTTCAAATTTCCATTTTCTGAGATCTTTGAGGACTTCCTGTCCAGGTTGGCTGAAAAGGAGGACAAGTGACCAACCCCGTCTGCTGATGAAGATCCTGTGATATGACTGAAAGCTCTAGAAAAGCTCTGAAAGGGAGGCTAAGGTTAGATTGTTTATCAGTTCCTTCCAAAACAACCTATATGTCCACATTTTTAACTGCCATGTTGATGGTTAAAGTCTGGTTAACTACAACTACATTGATTAAGGTAAGCTCTTAGGTAAGACGTTCTCTGCTGCTAAAGTAGCACACTTTGTTGCATGACCACAAAAGGTAGCATAGGTCATTTTAAGTGTTAGAACATATGAACAGGCTAATTATGACGTTTTTCTGGTGTGGACAGTCTAAGCTGATCAGATCAGCAGGACAGAGAGCAGAGTCGAGGCTGCTCCTGCTGCAGTGAGGACCTTCCCACGAGCCACCACTGGCACCAGATGAATAAGCATCTCAATCATCAAGCGCACACACGCAATAACTGCACGTGGAGGAAACCTGTGATTTATGTACACACGCAGGCACAGCTGCGAGAAACGCAAATTTGACTATTTGTGTTTGCTGTGCATAAAAGTGGTGCATTGTTTTTAGTGGAAATTCTAGAAAGTGGTTCATTTAAATCAGCAAATGGGGTCGTGATCAGCCAGTGGCACCGAAAGAATCAGTCACAGAAAATCTGATCGGCTCTTCCTTACGTAAATGCCTGAAATCTAAAATGTACACGAAAGCACACGGACGAAGCAGACGTCTTTAAAAGACATAAAAATGGGTTTGATTGGGATTGCCTGGCAGCAACGGAAAACAGCAAAGCCTTTTTAATGTTGAAACGCACAAAACATGTTTTCAGGGCACGCTAAAGGCAAGAGATTGAAAATGCACGCATGTAGTCTCCTTATGAAATCCACACTTCTTTTTTTTTCTTTTTTTTCCTCCTCTATCTCCTCGGTGCAGCCGGCGCTCCAGGTAAGCTGAGTTTGACCTTGAAAGAGGAAACTGCGGTGAGCTTGAAGAGCGCCTAATCGGCGGGTGTGAAGCTCCTGCTGTGTGTATGTGTATGTGTGTGTGTGTGTGTGTGAACACGAGTGTGAACAGAGGGAAGAAGATACGGTCCTATTGAAGGTTTTATAATGCTCTTAGGTAAATGACAACACTTCCCCAACACCAAAACACACACATTATCATACACACACACTCCCCCACTGCCCAGAACAACCTAATCTGTTATTTACTGACGCCTCGTGTTCATTTAACAGCAAGTAAAAAGGCTAAATGACTTCTGCACAAAGGCAGCCATCAGTGCAGCGACTGGAGAACCAGATTCAGGTCTTTTCAGGAGGAGAAAAAAGCGAACAGCAGGTCAATATGAGCTTATTGTTTAGAGAGCAAGAAGATGGGAGGTGATTGTATTGGTGTGAAGGTTTTAAAGGAAATGCAGCGGCCAATACCGAAAGCCTTTGATGGGCCGGAGACAAAGGATGTGGGGCCAGCAGGGGCACGGAGAGGCTCTAAAGAGACGGAGCCGGATCGATGGAGGCTATTCTGAGTCTGACAGGAAGAATCAGGCTCAGAAACTGAGGGAGAGGTGGACAACTCTCAACAGTCAGTGTCAGTGAACTTACAGACGAATATGTAACACCAATATGCGTTGTGCTCTCGAGCACCGCCTGCCATTAATGCGGTGGCACAGCTGAGCTGAACATATTTACACTGACACTGAAAGCAGATATGTTTGGGCAGTCGTCCCCTTCAACAGGTGAAGGTAGTCTGTGTGAAAGTGGAATTTCTTCAATCTCAAAACACCAGTCTGAAATGAATGAAGACACAGGCTTCGGGGAAAAAATAACACTAACATACCTCCAGTCTGGACGTGAGAGGGCTACTGTATGCGGGCTAATTAAACACAGCAGGACTTACTTGCCAGCTTATGATTTAAGTAATCAAACATTGTGATTTCTTGCATTGCAATCAGAGGACATGCATCATTTAATAAAAATACATGATACTGTAATAGTGGAGCCAAGCTTGCAAGAGATGCATTAGGCGGGGTGGCGGCTCACCATCGGCCCCGTGTAAGCAGATTGCTTGGTGTTTAGTGGCCCCTGGTCGGCATTTCACTCGTAATGCAATCGAAACATTTAATGGAGATTTATGAAAGTAAAATTGATTTCATGACTTTTCCCAAAGTCTCAGTTTGTTGTTGGCGAGGCTGATTACAGCAAAGCCCAACAAAGCCGTCTAGTCGTCTGTTGAAAGTCACAAAATTTCCACTGCAGTAACGGTGGTTTATCTACTTCCACCTAAAACCTAAAAAAAATGTGTCTATAAAAACCAGCTTCAAATATGAAGTCCGTGCAAATATACAAATATTAAGTGACTGGTTAATGTTATCTTTTAGACAGATTACACATACGTACAGAGGATTTGATTCAATGCACCAGATTACGTCCTATAAACGCAGCAGGGTGACCTACGATCAAGTTTAATTAACCACAGAATTGTAATAAAATTGTACCGATTGTGGACTATACCTCTATGAAAAATACTGCAAACCATCTGTTAAAGTATCCTCAAAAATCTAGTATCAGTCTGTCACACAAAAGACGAATATTAATTTAATTGTATGTTTCTGAGTGTCCTGAGGTGGTGATATTATTCGCTCTCACATTCTGCTCTGTGGCAGGGTTATATTTAGTCCCTGTTTAATAGTTTAACTCTGTAATTCTGAGACGTTTGATAAATCCCAAGCTTCCCTTTCTAATTAAACTGACAGTCAATGTGCTCCCCTCCTCGTCTCTCCCCTCTGTAGTTAATATGTATATTATATGTTCACCACATCCTTAAGCAAACACAATTAATAAGAGCAGATTAGCACCGCTTGAGTACAGGATGTTTAATTTCACAGCCAGCCCAGTCTTCCCAACCCCAGGAGTGCAGTATGAGCCGTCCTAATCCTCCTTCCGCCGCCGCGTCCACCCAGCTGCATGCAACCGACTGCAACACAGCTTGCATGTCATCGCAGCCGAATTAAGACGGAACATGTAAGGCGCTGATCTCAGACCATTTTCAGGTCGACTAATATCAACACGCGATGCTAAAATAATCCCTCCCGCCCAGAGGTTCCAACAAGCTAATACTTACAATAATGACACAAGCTGAGACTTATCACAGCGCGAGTAGAAGCTAATTCATGGACTCATGACTGAACTTAAAAAAACACTCCTACATATCAAAATCTTACTTTAATTATCATAAAGGCAGGGATCCATCAGTGTCAACAAACCGAGTTCCTGTAAACGACGTTGTTATCCAAAGACACTTGAATAACGTGTCTTTTTACAGGATAATTAGTCGACAAAAAATACTCAATTATTTGCTGTTTAGCTTGTTTAATGATCATAGTTTGTTCATGTTAATCGTGGATTTGGTGATTTGGAGGTCAAAAAAGTCTCGTATCTGAGTTAAAACTGGGCTAAATTTGGTTGAAAAGTGAAAGTCTTTTAGAAGTCTGGGTTACAGATAAGTAAGTATTACTGTATACTGGTGTTTTTGAACTGAGCCAGGCATTTTCTCATTTCAGTCATGGTGACTATCACTGCTCACTGCTTATTCCAAACAAACAGGAGAAGAATCAACCAGTCCGTGAGCGTTTAGAGCAGCAAATGGAAAAGCTTTTATGGACTGAAAACAGGCTGATGGGTTGAATCTATCAGATATCAGAGGTTTTATTGATCTACGAAAATCATAAAACACTGCAATCATGAGCTGCAAAGCAAAGTGTCAGACTCTCCTATCCAGCTAACAGCAGCCTCGACCTCCGACCTTTCCTCTGAGAGGCTCGCTGGGTCGGTAGCTGCGAGCGGAGTGACACAGCTGAACCACACAAGGGGGAGCTGGGAAACCCCCCCCCGAGCTACACAACAAGAGACACACAGTGCGGCGTACAGTCAGCTGCATCGCATCTACAGTCATCTATACGGCCACGCAGAGGGTCAGCGGCGTCAGCTGAGACGTAGAAGTGAGGCATGACTCAGCGTGACACCAACAGAAGGACAAGGCCCTGTTCATCCAGCCCTCAGATCTGGCGGCATGAGTCGCACTGAGCACGCTCAGTGTCTTTTTTGCGCTGCTGCGGCTGCAGTGCGTGAGGCTCCCACAGTATTTTTGGAGTTCCCTGCATGTCTGAACATGCATGACTCTGAGCTGCGTCAACAAAGCACGCTGAAAATAAGCCATGACTCAAAAATTCTATGTGAGCAGCCTCGCGTGATGGTCTGTATAAGATGGCACAGCGACATTTAGGGTTTTGTCTGTTTATAATGCTACTCAATAAAAGACAATGTGTACATCTGCAGAAAAGTCTCATCCGTAAATGTGCTGACTGCACATTTGTTTTGTCATTGAAGGATGTTGGATTCCTGCTTTCCTCGTGTTACAGTTTCAGCAGGTGTGCTTCTGTCTGATGGACTTCAGCTCTTAAAATCCGTCTCCCTCAGAGCCAAACTAAGGCCATACAGTGTGTAGCGTTTTTGTTGTTGTTTTGCTGTGCTGTTTGTCCAGTTTTGTTCAGTTTGTGTTTCTTTGTGTTGTGCCACATTTCATGTTTCTGTATTGTCTAGATTAATGACCTGTAAACCTTATAACTGCCTCCAATGTTACGATGCAAACCCAGCTATAAATGATCCTCAGGATGCCTGACGTGTTGACATCTCCGCTCCTTTCACAACATTAACAGCTCGAGCCACTCCGAGAAAATTAGAAACATAGCCAGAAAGGAGCACGCTGACAGGGGAATATATTTCATAGCTAACTGCTGATGTGAAGAGTTTAATGTTGATGTGAAGACCTTAATTCTTAAATGAGAACACTTGAGAACGTTTGACACTCATCTTGAGAAAACAAATGATGAATTAAAAGTAAAACAAATCTGAGGGCTTCACTGAGCTTTTTATCCGACTAAAGACTTTCACACACCAAAGATAAACGTCTTCCGTCGCTTCTGATTTTCACATATTGAACTATCCACTACAGGTGTGAGTTTTCTATCAAAACACACACATTCATCTGCACCACAGAGTGACAGTTTCTGCTTCTTTACAGTTTGTCCTTGATCTAGTCCTTACTGAAAACACTCATTTGAAACTGCGTTGACATATTAAACCAACAACTCTAAAACACGGGGGATGTGGATGTCAACCTGCGGCTCAGGAATTTGTCTGTTTACATTCAAGCCAACAGGCTCCGTTGAATCCAACCAAGACAAATGATTCAGAGTTTCAAAGTTAAAAATAAAATATCTTGTGACTGAATGACTATTTTGTTAACTTGGAGTGCACATCAGTGGTTCTATTAGTCCTGGCAGCAAAGAGGCACTACTTAACGTGGAGTGGAAACGTCTCATAGTGAGCACATCTGTCTGGGTCATATTGATCACTATAAGCAGACAATTATTATAACCAAATGCTTTTCTTTTTCTTCATTTCTCATGCAGATCACCATCTACAATCTTTCAAGTGTGTACTTCAAATCAGGTCCAATCAAAATGTATTTTTGTTGACTTAAACCTAACCCACAGTGTGGGTTCCCATGTGTGCCACTAGTACCACTTAGGAGATACGCAGTAAGAGAATCATTTTTTTAAACTAAAGTTTAAAAGGTCTTCTTCAGCCGCCATGAATCAACCAGAGGAATGGGAGACTGAACAGTACTGTAGGTTTTAATGCATTACACAAGCTGTACAATCTGAGCATCAAATTGAAATCAACCTGCCTTCAAAAGCAAAGGATCCAGGCGAGGTACTCTAAGAAAAGTAGACGTTTCAGTATTATTACACTCCTTAAGAGAGAGTTCAAAGACCGAGTGCTCATGGATTAATGCTGTGTGCTTCACTCTCTCCTCCCGACTACAGAACAGACAGAAATGCATCAAACTAACTATGAGGTTAGAGTGCTGACTCTCATCTTGGAGTATGTTTACATCCACATCAGATGAACAGTTTAGGAATTAGAGCTCATTTTCTCCCCAAATGTTAAGGGACAGAAACTTGAATAAACCTTTGGGAGCTTTTTGCCCTCGGTCTGGACACAAATGATCAGTTGGATTCCACTGTTTGCTAATAAAAAAACTCCTTGGGTGTCTTGTCTGTAAGTTTGTGACTATATATAAAACAGTAGCAGTTGTTCCGATTAGTGCTGCAACTAATGATTATTTTCATTATCGATTAATCTGTCGATTATTTTCTCAATTAATCGATTAGTTGTTTGGTTATCGATTATCAAAATAGTTGGCGATTAATTTAATAGTTGACAACTAATCGATTAATCGATTAATCGTTGCAGCTTTAGTTCCGATTCCGATACCAGTATCGGAAATGCCTCCGATACCGCCTAAAATGCAGGATCGAGTATCAGCGAGTACGCCAGTCTATGCCCCGATCCGATCATACCATAATTTATTAGCTCCAAAAAAACTCAACTTGTTGCGCTGTGCTGCCACCATGGCAACTACTGTTTTAGAGCGACGAAGAAGAACTGATTCCAGGTATTTTATCGCGTGACGATAACAAACAACAACAGTGCGGTGATAGTGGAGAGTGTAACGTTAGTCAGAACTCGCAAAATGTCAGCAATCTGGCAGGATTTTACACTGAAAAATCCCAGCAGTAAAAAGAGAAATGTGTACAGTATGCAAGGCTTCAGTTTCGAGGGGTGGCACTTATGTTGGTCGTCGAAAACGTGGGGTTTCTCCGTTTAATGGATCATTTGGAGCCACGGTACAGTCCCCAAACTATACGAGACAATGAGGGAACACATGTCCTGCAGGCTAAAAGACGTGCAGGCTATTAGCTTTACAACTATCAATTGTTGAACTGAGAGAGAGATGTGTCGATACGGAATTGTTATTTATTCCTATGTGTATTTATTTATGTTCTTTTTCTGTTATGACTGACTGTCAAACTAGATAATAAAAGAAAGTTTTATGGCATTCATTGTCTGATATGTACTTGTTCATGTTTTACAAAGGCCATACAACAACGATAGCAATCATATCACATCCATACAGGGTTAGTAGTATATAGCTGTTAAAAAATAATAATAATATGTATATAGATATTTTATCACACTGGTATCGGTTCGGTACTCAGTATCGGCAGACACCGCAAGTTCAGCTATCAGAATCGGTATGGGGGAGGAAAAAATGGTATCAGAACATCTCTGTAAAACAGGCTCCTGAACTCTTCATCTGATGTGCAGGTGAAGAGCCTCAAGTTAAAGCTGAAAGTCATTTTAACCTCACAGTCATTAGTTATATTTTAAATCCAGTGTACTGAAAGACAGAGCTCATAAATGGTTGGGGATGCGCGCAGGTTATGTGAAATTTTCTGCCTGTATCTGACAGCAGCTGACATTTAAACAGCTCTGGCAAAGAAAGAAAGAAAGAAAGAAAGATGGTTTGTAATATAATATTCACCAGTAGGGGGTGCTGAACCTATTTGGAGCTGCGGTGCATTTCAGGACCTCCTTGTGTGTGTGAGTGTGTGTGTTGGACAGCTCCTGGTGCTGAAACCTCAGCAGTCAGACCGGGCTGGTGTCACACACAAAGGACCTTTTTTCATTGTTAAAACTGAAACCTTTCACAAAATTGACTACAAGATTTGACAAATCAGGAAATGAGAGCAACAAAAAGCCCAAGCAAACCGACAAACGGACACCCGTTCATACGCAACAACAGAAGCAGGTCACTGACAAGGAAACATGGGTGTCAGCTGCAAATAAACTGCTGCCCAGTTTTAGTTCTTATGAACAGAATCAACAAATATGAAGCGGAAACTGAGGGAAATGTGGATGAGAACTAACAATAAATAAGATGACAAGACAGCAACCGGCATTCCTTCACAGCTGAGAGTCTCAGTAAACACCAACATCTCATCAGGCATCAGTCAGCACTCTGCAGACATTTAGCAACAAGTTTGCTTGGAGGAAAATGAGGATGAGGAGGTCAATTAAGGAGAAAATGGTTGAGGCGGGAGAGGAGAGGGGAGGAGGGGTATGGATGGATGGGGGCAGTTAAAGAAGGGAAGAGAGAGGAGGAAGGTGAGGAAAGACAAAAAAAGAGGAGAACAGGTGGAGAAGCCTAAGGGAGGAGGAGGGAGAAAAAAAGATGAAATGGGAGGAAGATGGAGAAAGTGGACAAGAGGAGAGGAGGATTACAAGGAGGTGGAGGGGGATGAAGGAGGAAGAAGAGGAGGATGGAAGAGGGAGAGTAGTGGAAGAAGGAGATAGAGAAGGGAGGTGGGAAGAGGAGGCTTAAGGAGCAACAAAGGGGAGACAGAGGAGGTCAATAAAGGAGATGAAGAGGAGGATTAGGGAACGATGCACGGAGGAAGAAAGGTAAATGGAGAAGGAGATCGATAAAGGAGAGGAGGAGGAGGAGGATGGGTGAGCGCTTACCTGGTTTGTCGAGAGCTGTGCATTCTGGGAGATGAGCAGCTGGACCAGGATGTGGAGCCCCGAGGTGAACAGGCCGGCCAGGATGGCCCAGGTGAGCGGCAGCGGCAGCATGCTGTAGGTGGCGAACAGGGTGAACAGCACGTATCCCACCCCGTCACCCAGCAGCCCGTAGCCCAGCCCGGCCGCCAGGATCTGCGTGGCCATGGCCACCCAGGTGACCACGCCGCTGTACTGCAGGTAGCTGTGCGACGTGGTGTCCTTCCGCACCACCACTAAGGCACAAATGACGACTTCGATGCCAGTGAAGAAGCCCAGGAGCGTCCCTTTGATCGGGTCCATCGGGGAGGAGGCCAGGGTGAGGTGCAGCACCAGCAGGGTGAGCTTGGTCACCACGTCCAGGATGTTCATCACCACCACCGACTTGCGCCTCTGGCCCAGAAAGTAGCGCTGGTACAGCCGCTCCAGGTCGCGGGACTTGAAGGCGTTGCGCAGCGTGGGGAAGATGACGCCCCGGTACGTGTAGCCCCAGTTCAGGAAGAAGTCGGAGTTGCTCGGCGCACAGTCGATCTGCAGGAAGCCCAGGTCGCTGCTGGCGCGCTCCGGGAACACCTTGGTCCCGCCGTTGTTGTGCCGGTCTCCCACTGACGTCCGCCCCGCCGACTGCTTCCGCGCGCCCTGGCTCGGGTCGTAGGGCTCGTCCGGCCCGATGCCCTTCACCCCTCCCCCGCCTCCCCCGCCCTGCTCGTGGATGAACCGCTGCTCGGTGATGTGCCGCACCGCGTTCTGCCACAGCAGCCGTTTGGGTCGCGCGCTGCCGCTGCTGTTGCTGTTGTTGCTGCTGCTCGGGGTCTTGTTGATGGTGTACAGCTCCTCGCTCGCGCTGGAGCACCGGACCTCGGACAGTTCCATCACTGCTGCTGCTTGTTGCTGCTGCTGTTGTTGTTGTTGTTGTTATTGTTTTCTTCTCCTATCGGTTGTGTCGGTTAATATTATCCCTCCCTTCCCGGTTGTGAGTTAGCTCAGCGATTTTGGGGAGACGACATCCTCTCGTGCGCATCGAACCGGGGGCGCGTGCTTCTTTCTCGGGTTGCGGCGAGCACGGCACGGGGTAAAGCGCGGCTGGAGGTCATTGTCACGCGAACGATTCCACTGAAGAAACAGCACATAAATCCGACACGAGCGGAAAAACATCTCCCGGATTAACCGCGTACCATCATCATCATCACCATCATGCACCGTGTCTCCGAGCTGAAGGCTAAAAATCACCGGGCGGCGTGTCCAAGCAGCTGCTCGAGCCACCGTGCGCCGACCGTCCGCACCATCAGGGTGCCGCGGCGTCACGGAGAGCCGGGATCCGTGAAAAACAAGGCGGAGGTTGTGGGTGCGAGCGGTGTCAGGCAGCGGCGTTAGCAGAATGTGATCTTTGAATTGAACCCCAAAAATGGCTCGTGCGTCGCTGGCACAGCTGGGTCCGCTCACTTTGCCATTCTTTTCCTATTTGCGCGCGCCGCTGTAGAGCAAAAAAACACACATTTTTACGTTAATTCCCGTTTTCTGTAACGTTCATAAAAAAGATGCCACAAAAAAGACAAATCCGGTAAAGTCAACAGGCGACAGAAAAGGCCAAAAAAAGAAGAAAAATCCGTGAATAGGATCCGTTTCTTTAAACCGCAGCGGTCCGGAGACACAGAACATTCAAAATTGTCAACTTGTTGTTGCTCAAGAGGCTCCGCAGACCGGATCAGTGTCGAGTGCGCGAGCTCCGCAACGCGGATCAACCCTCCTTCTCGTGCCTCTCCATCTACACGAGGGGCTCGCGCTTGAATGCAACACCTGGTTGGAGGGAGGGAGGGGGGGAGCGGTGCCAAGACACACAACGGTCCTCCGTCACAGTCCTACTCGGTTACCTCTCTGAGGAGACCGCGCGAGGAAACGTCTCCATGGAAAGTGTCCAAAAAATGATGTCCTATCTGTCCCCGTGCAGCGCGCGAGGATGAGAGCGTATAGCCTCCTTCCTCCTCCTTCTCCTCCAGTTCCTCCTCCTCCTCCGGTGAGCCGTCTCTCCGCGTGAGTCCTCCCGGTTTTCCCCCCCTTCTTCTTCTTCTTCTTCGTCTCCTTCTTCTCCTCCTCCTCGGTGTTTAAAAGGGCGTGCAGCAACAGCCGCGTGGAGTAGATGTGCAGAGAGCGCGAGGCTGGTCAGCGAGAGGCACGGCGGACCGAGCGAGTCAGCTGGGCTCCGGTTTGACGTCACAGTCACCGCTGTATCTGTGTGTGTGTGTGTGCGCGCGCGCGCGCTCCCCCTCTCTCCTTGTCTTAACCATCTTTCTCATCCCACGCTCTTCTTCTCCTTTATCCCTTTAGCCTCCATTTCCTTTCCTTCCTCTCTGTGTCTCTTTCTTTCTCCCCCTTCTTCCTCCTCCATCCCTCCCTCTGTCCCCAAATATTCCTCCCTTTTCTTCAGAGTCTTTGCCTTTTGTCTCGCCCTCCTTCTCCATTTCACTTCGCTCTGTTCTTTTTTTCTGTCCTCTCTTTTGCTCAGTTCAGCTCAATGAAACTTGAATTCACTGACGTTTGATCAAAAGCATGTTGCTAAAGCACACACACACTGGTTCGGTCAAGGCCTCTAGTAGTTTTAATGAGGAGAAATCTTAATGCCTCAGCATAAAATGAAATTTTACACAACAGTTTGGCGAAGACCCTTTCTTGTTTCAATGAGACAACTCTGTCCACCAACAAGAATGTCAATATTGGACGATTCTGCAAAACGTCCAATGCTAAAGTTTTCAAAATTGTCACCAATAGCCATCCAATAGCACTGTGGGCAATGTAGGCGCCAGATTTTTACAAGAGAAAAGAACATGTGGAAAACAAAACATTATATCTCTGGTTCTGCTGTATTGATTTTGGAGTTATTGGAGTGCAGTGCTAAATCAGAGGAGTGTTCCTTTAAGGTTTGGGAAAGACTGCGCTTATGGCAGATAAACTATGGTTTAAAGTTTAAATTAAACATGTGGTTAGGGAAAGATTGTGATTGCAGTTAATAAAAAGCGAATGTTAATTACATGAAAGTCAGACGTGCTACACAACCGTCCAACACCTCGACCTCCACACCCTTACGGAGGTTCTTCCCAGGATGCTGAGCTGCAGTGACCCCGTGCACAAAGCCGCGTCCATTAAGAAATGGTTTCCCCAAGAACTTGACTGGCCTGCACAGAGCTCTGACCTCAACCCCATCAACACCTCGGGGAGGAGCTGGAGCACGCCAGACCTGATCACCCAACATCAGTGTTGGGCCTCACTAATACTCATGTGGCTGCAGCAGGTTCAACATCTGGTGGGAAGCCTGAAACCAGAAGAGTGAAGGCTGTTACAGCAGCACATAAATGAATATGGTTTTGGAATGAGATGCTCAAAAGTCACATATGGCTGGAATGTTCCGGTGTCCACATACTTTTGGCCAAATAGTGAACATAGAGTAAACCTAATGATGAATAAGTAACAATACGCAGTTATCGGTAACCAATGTGGATAAAGTCAGAGACTTATTCAAAAAAGAAAGAATGAAGTCAGTAAAAATAAAAAGCGAAACAAAGATGGATGTGGTATTAAAGAACATAAAATAACCAAAGGACAACTCATGTAAATAGACTGTCCTCACTAGCATCAGGCGTTCACTACTTAAAATAATGTGCATTAACATTTTTCCGACAAGTGACCTCTTGTGGCCGTCTGACTGATGATTTCTGACTGTCAGAGGAAGAGGCAAAAAGAGCATGACGTCGTTGTAGCGCCACAAAAAAGGCAGGAAGTTGGGGTGGATGACTGGGACTGCGTTTCATTAGTCGTTCAACACGCCCTCGTTGATTTCCCCTCGGCACTTGCCCTCGGAGGAATCCCCGCCGCCATCATAAGTGTCGTGCACTTTCGCTCTCCAAGTGGCCTCCGTGCGCAAATGCTGATACGTAGTACCAAGGGCTGAGGGGAAGTGCAACTACTAATGAAACGCAGCCTGGATGTAGAAAGTGTCTGACTTTGACATCAGAGACAGCTTTTGACAGCCTGCCTCCAAACAGTAAATATTGGTTCATTTCAACCATCTTTCCCAAACCTTACAGAAGTAGTTAAGCAAATCTTTACCAAATCTTACAGGCGGCAGATCAAAAAACAACATGGCTATTCGGATGTTCGTTCGTTGGGTAGGTATTCGGTTTTCAATTTTAGGATTCGGATATTCGTTGTTTTTTTGTTAATTGATTCACAGCGTCAGCTCATGCACTGAGTAACGTGTTACCGGCTGAGCCTTCCCCTCTAAGGAAGGTGGCCTGGTGGACGTATGCATGTGACGTAGTCCGGCAGGTTTGTTACGGGAAGTGAGTCTCTCCTGTGTGTGTAGAAAAAGTACCTGTATGTGCGGCAGACACCATGAAGCTTCCATGGGTTGTTAAGTTACAGTAGTCAGCAGAAAGCGTCCAGATAAGCNGCTAAAAAGGTAAAAGTTTACGATGATGTAGTTAAATAATGTATGTAAACTTGTCACCATAGGAACAGTGGTTACATAACCTTCGACACAACCTCAAACCACCCCTCCCCTCCCCCCCGTTGCAGCTTCGAATATATTCACGGGTAATTCTCACCAGTGCTTCAAAACCCTGAAAATGGTATTCGGGACAGCCTTAGTAAATACTCCATATTAATACTATATTGATTTTAAAGAATAAGGGTAAGCCATATTCCATTGTTGCACTCACTGTGAGTCCAACTGGACGATAATTTAGATAAGTGACTCAAATAGTAACAGTCATAGTAATTAACATGCGAAACGGACACAAGATGGAGGATTTAAATCTCTTAGCTCCATTAAAGTTGTAAAGTGTGAAGCTGTGTTTGACAGTGTGTCTGGGATGTGGTGTTTTATAACGGGACTGACTGCATCAGGCAAACAGGCATCAGCTGGTGTAGCAGTAAAATGAGTCATCTTAAGACTCATTGTCCCGCAAAGCTCGCACACTCACTCTCTCACTCAAACACAGAAACAAACACACACACAAAAACTGGCTCA
>NTHP01000273.1:416111-431481 GCA_003416845.1 Oplegnathus fasciatus
AGAGGAACAACTGCAGACAGGCTCTCTTCATTCCCTGCAGGATTACCACTCATCAGTGGATGGAACAAAGAGAAGCAGGAGAAGAATAGTGGTTTTGTTTTATTTGGTCTCAGTGCAGTGTTGACTGAGTTTGAATCTGGGTCAAACATGATCCGAGAGTAAGACTCCTTATTATCCTGACAGGGAAACTTGGTTTGTAGGAAAAGTTGACTATAAAAAAAAAAAACCCTCATCAGACTAGGAACACAGCAACTCACTGAGGATGTAACAACCAGACAAACTTCAGCTGATTGGAACTGACAGAGAGTCAACAGATTGATACAGTGCAAGGAACCTGAATTTAATTCCTGTCTGTAATGTTGTTATCCTGCTTCCAGACCTCTGAAACAACCAAGCTAATGAGAGGTTTTGTGGGTTGGACTAAACACTGCTGACGTTATCGAGCTGTGTAAAAAATCAGACAGATCTGGACATCTTAAAGACCCTAAAAAACGTCTTTTCTCAAACGAGCAATTTCTCTATTTGTGTTTTTGTCTGAGCTCTCGGTGACGTCATGTACTTCCACGCACCAATCACAGTTTAGCAGTACAGCTGTGAATCCTTGTGAAACTGCTATGAATCAAACTGTGGTGACAGTCGTGGGGTTGCTTACTTATGTTGCAAGGCCACACTCAAAAAGTAACTTAACACTAAATCCAGCTTTTTCTGAGTCAGTAAACTGCGTGTGCAGTCACTTTATTTTAGTCATGTTTGTTTTTCCACAGAAAATCCAGTCTTTCTGTCCTCAAGACCCCTCAAAAATCTGTGAAAAATCAATGACGTACCCTAGGACTCTCTGCCCTAACCCCAACCCCCCGACGTTTAAATACAGCAACCAGCTATCAGCAGTGTGGACAGTATGGAGTGTGAAAAACTGAGAGAGAGAGAGAGTAGCAGTAGTACAAATACAAGTGTTATTATTTATAGTAATCAGGGTCTGAAAATTAGACATCTTTTAATGTAAATAATGTTGTCATTCAGTGTTCGATATATTGGTTCCTTGTCTTGAGTAGATGAACTCAGGTTCTTCCTTGTTTTCAGTGCCTCATTGGAAGAGGTCTATCTCTTTCAGGTGTCCCGGTACAGTGAGGGGAACTCTGATTTTGCTTTATAGAAATCTTACTCTTACCATTTTCTTCTGAGGACATGCCAGTTATTGCTTATTCAACCAGTTAATTGTCTTTATATAAACATAACTAATAAGTGTCGATTGAAAATCCCAACAAAACACGAGCATAGATGTGTGACTTCCTTTTCCCATCTTTGTTTGGTTTGAGAGACAGAAGTTGACCTTGTAAAATTCGTTAAAAATGTATTTTACTGTGCAGTTATTGTTTTTTTTGTAGAGATTTTGGAAACGACATGCTGGGGTTTCCAAAGTTTGACTAACTGCAGCTTATTTCTGTGACTCAAACATAAACACTGAGACACAATGAGAGGCTCAGGCTGTTGATGTGAGGACTCCTGGACGTCACTCTGACCTCAGCTCTGCGTCTTCGTCCTGTGCGTGATGACAGGATGCAGATTCTCTGGATGCTGAGCAGGTTTTAACTCGGCTGCACTTTATCTGACGGATCAGAGGCAGAAGGAGGCAGGCTGGGAAATGAGAGAGGCTGCAGGAGTCTTATCGCCACACACACACTGCTGCTCCCCCTCCTCCTAACCCTGGCACGCTCACCTGCACTTCACATGCCACCATCGATGAGCCACACCGCCATCAGCATGCCGGCGGTGTGTTGCGGTGTGTGTGTGTGTGTGTGAGCGTATTATGTTTAAGGACATGCATACAAGCGTGTATCTGCACCTGTACGTATGTATGCATGCATATGACTTTCAGCATGTGTGTGTGTGTGTGTTCGTAGATATCTCAGCGAGGGAATATGGCTGTAAAGAGGTACTGAGGGTACTGCCTGCAGCAGAGAAGAACGTATTCATTCACACGGGGAACACAGAGATCATTGTGTGAAGGATATACACCAGTTAACATTGTGTCTCTCATGGAAATTAGAATATGGATGTTTTTGTGTGTGTTTATTTTGGTTTTCAGCCACACCGCTGGCTACGGATGACACAGTCAGTCGGCGAGTCCAACGCTTTGGTCCAGACTGAAATATGCTAACATCTAGCAAGACATTTATGGTCCCCAGAGGATGGATTATAATATCTTTTCAGTTTCAATTCGTCCAATACTTCAGTTGATGACCAAATACCTGGAAAACGAATTACTTTTCCATCAGCTGTACTTTGTGTTTAGTGCTAATAAGCAAATGTTAGAATGCTGACAGACTAAAATAAGGTGATTAACATGGTAAACATTATACCTGCGAAAAATCAATATGTTAGCAGTGCCATTGTGAGCATGTTAGCACGAAGGTAACAAACTGTCTGAATGAAGAGGTGCCGATGTGTCACAAATTTGTTCGGCTAGAGCTTCGTCGAACTGGTCAGCCACGGTCGTTGTGAGGGGAAGCGAACCCAAACGGAAGGAGTCAGCTTTCTCTTGTTTCACGCTATAGCGCCCCCTAGCTGCAACGCTCAGACTGCTTTAAGATTTTTCAGGTGACACACTCCAGAGCGCAACACCGCGTCAAATCGATTTTGCATAGCCCGAAGCATCCGCGGTCGCGTACTTGTGTGGACCATGTTTTGGGCCTTGGTCCTGTTTTGTTATGGTGTATGTTGGGAAATAATTGTACCTCTTATTACATTATGCCAGTCGAAGAGGTGGCAAAGACCGTCCACTCAGAGTTTAACAAGATCGCGCATCACGGACAAAATAAGTTGTTTATCCTTGTCTTTCACAAAACCCACAATAATAGTGTTTTCTGATGGTCAAGAGAGGTTTGGTTAAGTTTCTGCAACTTAAAATACTTGGTTAAAGTGAGAGAAAGATGGTGGTCATGGGTAAAAGAAACCAAAGTTGACTGTTAGTAGGAAGGCACTAATTTTTTCCCCGAGGTCAGGTAGTGGATTAATCCAGCCCCGCCTCTGGTTCTGGATGAATGCAGTTTTGTTTAAAGGGTCTTTACTGAATGAATTTGAACAGCAAGTCCTCACACTGCTGCGCTCTGATTGGCCAACAGCAGCAGCTCCTTTAATTCAAAACTGCTGAGTTGAGGTTTTCCAGATCCAACTCAGCCAAAATGCAATCAGATTTAATTTAAGAGGAGAGAACAAATCACATTTCAGCAAAGCCTTTATTAAACATCTTGGACCATATATATGGACGTACGTACAGGAAAAAATGACTTTGTTGAACAGAGACTCTGTGATGACTGAAGCCAGTCTGTTAAATGATGAATGCCATCAGTGTTTGATTTTTCCAACATTATCTTTACTGAAAATGTCAAATTAACAGTTTTGTTATAATGGGAAAAAAAAAATCTTTCTCTTCCAAGCTCTTCCTTCCCTCCAAAGCTAAGTTGATAAAAATGTGTAAAAAAAACAAAAACAAAATACATTTAAATCAAACTTATACATATAAAAATGCAGGAAAAAAGTCTTTACCCATCTCACAAAAGTCTCCTACCAACAGTCCATGTGGGTTTCTTTTATGACCCTCCTGAACCTGAACCAAATCATTTTAGTAACCTAAATTAAGCTAACCTTAACCAGAGGCGGCAGATCTGAAAACAGTCATTGAATNAGAGAACAAATCACATTTCAGCAAAGCCTTTATTAAACATCTTGGACCATATATATGGACGTACGTACAGGAAAAAATGACTTTGTTGAACAGAGACTCTGTGATGACTGAAGCCAGTCTGTTAAATGATGAATGCTGTCAGTGTTTGATTTTTCCAACATTATCTTTACTGAAAATGTCAAATTAACAGTTTTGTTATAATGTGGAAAAAAAAAATCTTTCTCTTCCAAGCTCTTCCTTCCCTCCAAAGCTATGGTGATAAAAATGTGTAAAAAAAAATAACAAAATACATTTAAATCAAACGTATACATATAAAAATACAATACAACATGTAAAAAGTTTTATCTAACAAAATATCTACAGTTTATGTTGAGGTTGTTGATGTCTGCTGTGTACATATCTTACCAGAAAACATAATTTTGTTGTTTGTAATGCAGGAAAAAAGTCTTTACCCATCTCACAAAAGTCTCCTACCAACAGTCCACCACCCAAAGAAAATACTGGGAGGACTTGGACTTGGTTTAGTAAAATCATTGGATTTAAAAGCTAACCTTAACCAGAGGCGGCAGATCTGAAAACAGTCATTGAATGAATAATTTTTCCATCCTGTCTTCTTAACGCGTTTGTATATGCAAATCAGTTTTGGAGGAAACATAATGCCGACCGGATTAGGTTTGTCATTAACATAATGAGGAAATGTGAGGAGGAAAAACACATCCAAATTCCCAAACACAGCAACATGGCTTACAAAACCATCTGTGATATAAGATATATGTGATTTGTAGTAAATGGATTAAACTCAGGATTATAGAAATACTGAGTTAGTAGTCAAAGTCCTCCCAACCCAACTTCATCCACACCACGAAGAAAGTCACAAAAATGTTCTAATAATTTGGATCTTTTTATATTTTATTTGTTCAATTAAGTGTGTAATTATATTTTCTGCAAGTTTTATTTAAATTGAGCAGTTTTTTCAGGGAAAATCCTCTGAAGATCAACAGCTGCAACTAAGAAGAGACTTAATTTAAGAGTGATCAAATATATTCATCAGCATCATTTTTTAGGGGGTAGTGAACAGGAATATCCCCCGTTGGAGTCTAGACACTGGTGGTGGTGGTGGTGAAGGGATGAGGAGCACTGGCTGAAGACCTGGACAGATGTGACGTGGAGCAGGGCTTCTGATGAGCTCAGTGGAAGGAACCGTGGGTGCTGGATGCGATGAGAACAGGAGGTGAATGACAGCTGACAGCAGCAGAGAAAGGAACGGTTTTAAAGTTTGACAGCAACAATATGATTGGCTCAGGGAGACTGTGGCAAAATCTGGTTGGTTTAGCTGTAAGAGTGAACGCCCACAGCCAGCTGATTGAGTTGAAGGCAGGAAAGAGGGAGAGAAAATGTGAATGATTGAGGAGCATAAAGACAGTCTTCCTGATTGAACTTCCACTAAACGTCATGTGTCTCTTTCCTATTCCTGTGATAGTTCTTTCCAGGAAACTTCCTGAGAAATTATGGACACGTAAAATGAAGCTATACTGAACACCAAAATCACTCAAATTTTTTATTGTAGATAGTAAAGTCTCTTATTGCTAAAACTCCCAAATCAATTCCCACAGATACATGCAGCTCATTTTACACCACCACCAGAACTCTGTATCTGTGTCTTTGATGAGCAGGTTGCCAGTTTGGAAGTCTGAACGGCATAAAATATGTGCCCAGTAATCCTATACTTGTACTAGTATGAAAACTTACATAACCTAATAAAAAAGAAGTCTTGAAACAAGCTGATCTGCAGTGAAAACACACAGAAATCACCCTCATGTCTTCCAAGTGATATAAGTTTTTAATCCTCTGTACAAGATTAAAGACCTCGTAGAGATTTTTTTGCACTCAGATGATGTCGCGGAGTCACGGAGGCTGAGGCCGCCTCTGGAAATGATCGTGTTTGAGGGTAACGCTGCGGTTTGAGCCTGCTGCAAATAACCCGAGTGTGCTGGCATCATATCTGAGAGGCAGCCTGAGGGGATGAGTCATCCAGAGGACTTTCTTTCTCTTTTTTTTTCTTTCCTCCTCCTCCTCATTCCTCCAGTCCCTTGTTTGTAATCTGCTGCGCTCAGCTCGTCGTCCATTTGGCTGCTGGTTCTCGTTGTTTGGCTTCGAGCTGCAGCATTAATCATCTGTAATCACGCCGGTAATCAGAGAATACTGGAAAGGGATCAATACAGAAACATTTCTCTGATACTGATTGTCCACTTGAGCAGAAGACAGCCAAGATGCTGATGTGCAAGAAACAAAGATTTAAATTCATGATTATGTTTGTGATGTCAGTAAAAAGTCATTTGCATCATCTCTTCGCTGAGAGCCTAAATTTGGAGTTTAATTCGTCTTAATTTGTTTCTCTTCTCATTTTGATTTTTCTTTTGTTTTCTTTGCTGTTCACTGATGACTGAATAGCTCCCTTGAAATTCATAATTAGATTTTTCAGCAATACAGATGATTGTTATTGTTTGCGTCGAAGAGAACAAATCGCTTCCTCCAGTATGAGTTTTTACTCTGTCATCCTTCTTTAAAAGGCTGAAATCTGTCTCACAAACTCACTCCATTCACAAAAAGTGTCGCAGGGCAGCAGCACATCCTGGTGGGAGAATCCCAGGTTTGAGACATCCTTGTGAAAAACACAGGATTTGTTCTGAGCTCTCGAGAGAAAAATGTGCATCTATTGTTGTTGTTGGATAAGAGTGAAAGATTTTCACCTGTTGGTTATGTGTACTATGTAGTTTTCTTTAGAAGATAGAGTATTCTAGGTATTTCCCTTTTGTTTGGAAGCCATTGTTCATTCAGGCATTTTGGAGATTCCTCCTTCGATGTGAGGTTAGACAACATCCAGAAGCAAAGTTTCAAACCGGTCTTCTCAGAATGGATGAGGCATTCAGAGGAGTCACTTCCGAGTGATTTATTAAAACGAGGCTGCTGTTGGTCGGCTGTATAATGATGTCGATCGGCACCACCTTCACCCGTGTTTCCCACGGGTCGCTGCTTTTTACAGGCAACACAAATTACCTCGACACCGAGCTCATCGCCCTTAATACCTGTGGGGGCCTGCAGTGTCCACGCTGCCTGTGGTGCCGTTTCATTTGCTGCTCAAACAGCAGGACAGTTCAGTTTGTAATCATTTAGTTTAATGCAGCTCAGATTTATTCAGTTCAAATCAAGTTGCTGTAAGCTGCAGCTCCTCTGATGCCCATTAGTTGCTCCAGGAAAACTATGATTGTGTTGATTTTAATNNGATCAGCTCTGAGTTGGCTTTGTGAAACAGGCTTAATCCTGGTTTGATTTGAAAGGCGAATTCAAGACGGGCTTTTCAACGTAAGCCCTGCTTTTCTGAGCCTCACTTATATGGGACAAACGTGAGTATTTACTTCTGTGGCAGTGTTGGTTCTGTGCGACTACTACTACGCAAAATTCAGATGACAGCAGCAGTCGTGACCTTCAGATACTCATAAATGTAATTTGAATGGGCTCTACTGTATGACTCCACTGACCTTCACTTCCAGCACAGAATAACGGAGTTCTGATTGTACTGTGACTCCCACACAGAGGAAACTAGAAATGGTCGTGTTCATTCAAAAGGTTTGGTTCCACAATTAAAAAGGCTTCATTTACCCCTACAAACAAACTGATTGCACACAAAATTACAATAAACTGATTATAATGCTTTTAAAAATCACAGCAATTTGTAATATGTCACAATTACAAGCTTGACTGACATATTGACTGAAGACCTCGAGGTATCAGTGTGTTTTTGCACAATGCATATGGTGAGCAAAACCATGAAAAATGCGTTTCCAGTGTTTAGAAAGTTAAATTAATTCAGATCCATGCTGAGCTTTGTAATAAAAAAAACATGTTTTTATTTGGAGAGAAAATAATAAAATAAAAAAATAAATAAAATATAATAAATATGTTTCAACTGACAGTTTCCTCAGTGTGCAAAAATATCATATGAAGTGCTTTAATAATTAAATCTGTTTGTATTGTTAGAAAATTACGGGTTTTTATTCAATACTTATTGAGTTTTCACATTGGCTTTGGTGTGGTTAACTACTGCTTGTACTTGGTCTTGTAAATCAATATTTGGGGTACCGCAAGGACCAGTGCTCGGACCCCTTCTCTTCTCTAAAAACACCACCTCCCTTGGTCTGGTGAGCTCTATCTGTCCTGCAGACAACTCGAATGTCTCAGTGCCTGCCTCATTGATATCTCAAAATGGATGATGGAACGCCACCTTCGACTCGCTCAGACTGAACTCCTGGTAATCCCAGCTAGTCCTTCTGTTCAGCACTACATTTAATATCAGCTCAGGTCTACTTCGCTCTCTCCAAATAAGTCTGCAAGAAATTCACTGAGCATGTTGCATCTGTGACTCAGTCATGTCGCTTCACATTACATAACATCAGAAAGATCGGGTCTTACATGACCAAGTATACCGCTCAACTCTTTGTACAGGCACTGGTCATGTCTCGCCTTGACTGCTGTAATGCATTTCTGGCAGGGCTGCCAGCATGCACAGTTAAACCTCTGCAGATCATGTCAACCCACTTTTCATCACTCTCCACTGGCTCACTGTTGCTGTTAAGTTCAAGTCACTAATGCTCTCCTACGGAGAGGAACCCACCTACATGAACTCCATCATTCAGGTTTATGAGCCTTCTCATTCACTACGATCTGCAAATGAACAACAACTCCTACCGTCACTGAGAGGCAAGAAATCTCAATCCAGTTCCCTCTTCACATCCTTTAAAGACCTAAAGATCTGTCTTTGCCTCTCAAAAGAAACAATTAAAAATGTATTCTTTCTTCCTTATGTTTCTATTCTGTGGCTTGTTCTTTTATCTCCTCATGACATATTTCACCATTTCGTAATCAATTTGTAAAGTATGTTTTATCCAAGCAAATTTATATAAGCACAAGACAATTTTAAATGAAATACATTTTTCCCATTTTTGTGCAATCTGTTTCATCTTTTTCCCAGTCGTTTCTGTCTGAACACAGCAGCAGCAGTTGTCAGGGTCCCAGGCTGGATGCTGTCAGGTTGATGTACGGAGTCACTGAGTGTTCACACACTGTGTCACATGTCGTGTGTTTGGAGCGTCGCCAAACACTGACAATGCTGAAGTTTCTTCCCCTCAGACCGCCGCAGCTGACAAAACATGTCGCCTCCCAAAACGACGTCAGTCTCCTCGTCTGTCGCTGTGTTTCGCCGCTGGTCTGCAGCCTCCTGCTGCCAAATCAATGAATGAAGATTTACTCCAAAATAATAATAAGACTCAACTACTCTGACAAAACATCTGTAGGTACAAATCTATATGTATATATATAAAAGGATGCTTCCTCTTGAAGTCCGGATGTTTAGATTCGACTGATCATTTTCATCTGATGATGTTTTATAAATTGTATGTTCATGGCTGTTATGTAACTTGTTATGGTTGCTTATGATAGGATTTATGGAGTTAGAAAGCAGTGTTGGAGAAGCTTGATAGTTTTGGTTTATGTCGCTCTAAAAGCTGCGGCTCCTTGTCACTGCAAATTGTAGCTGGCAGCGTCCTCTTGCAGCAGAAAACACAACTTTTGTGGATGCTTAGGAATATCAAATTTAAGAGATATTTTTAAAACCGATTAACAAAACTGCACTAATGATTCTGAAAGGCCACAAATGGCTAATACTGACACCACTGTGAACACAAATAAAGCAAATATTGACAGCGGTCTTCAAACCTGTGTGTCACCCTAACCCTAACCCCGGCCCCATACCTGCCATGTGGGATCCACATCTCCTGAAAATCCCTGCAGCAAAAAAATGCTGCGTTCAAGACAAGGGCGTAATTTCCACTGGGGATGGGGGGAATGTCCCCCTCACTTTTCAAAATCCTATTTTTCTCCCCCTCACTTTTACAGTTTCAGTTAGATTCACTTAAATCTCTCGACACGTTGTCCTCTTACTGTCCAGCTGTCAAATTCCAAATAAGAGAAATGTCAGTGTGAGTTGTCTGTATGCATTTCCTTCGACATGTTTGTTGTGGTCGCCGTTCTTCTTGTTCTTTGTATGTTTTATGGTGGCCGACTAACAATGAAGTGACACACAATCTCCACCCACTGCTGTGGAGTTGTTTACTTCTTGCTCCTTGGGAAGACAGATACAATGGTACATTCATCCGGCACGTAAAGTGGTCGTACCTGTTGAAAGTGCTTTACAGATGATAAATGTGAAATAATAACACCAATAAAATGCATACACTTTACTAATGCTTAGGGATTTTACTTACACTTCACCAAACCAAAATGTAAAAAGAAAAAAAAAGCAACCTCCTGTCAACCCAGGTGTGAAAATAACCTGGAGTGTGTGTGTGTGTGTATGTGTGTGTGTGTGTGTGTTTACAGTCAGGTTACTGACAAGTCAAGGTTTCCTGCCAGTAAATGATGAGTCACATCTGTGTGGAGACAAATTGTTCCGGTGTGTTCATGAATCCATGTGCACGTGTGTGTAGCAGCATGTGTCTGAGAGTGTTTAAGATCTAACAAAATCTTAAAATAATCACCTGAGTCGGTGCGTAGACATACAGAGTTCTTTATCTGTATGTATGTGTGTGTGTGTGTGTGCGCCCGTGTGTGTGTGTGTGTGTGTGTGTGAAGCAGAAGCCAGTTAATGAGCAGCTATTTTCGACCCTCTCCAGGACAGGATGTCGTATATGTTGTGACTACACGGCGCCGGGTGGCACACGTCAAATCAACACAGACAGAAATGGACCATTAATGAGCCTTCGAAATTCAGACAGCACTTCTGATGTGTCACTGGGCATGTTCGCTCTGTGTGTGTGTGTGTGTATGTGGGTGGGTGGGTGTGTGTGGGTAAGAAAGCCTCAGTGTAAAACCCTCCAGGAACAGCGAGAGATCTTTGAACACCAACAGTAATTTACAAAAGCAAACAGGATTCGCTGCAAATTAAGATCCGCAGCCTAATTTCACACAATGTTCTGAGCTTATTTTAGTATCTTTACTGTTGGAAATTCTTTTTTAGGAATAACCACCTCAGATGTACTATCTCGTTTTTCAAGGGGCTCCTCACGGCTTGACCTTGAGTGGCAGCTGCAGGGGACAAAAACACTTAATAACACACTGTACAGTCAGCTGTTCGGAAAAACCTGTACTGGCTGCTATAATTCCATCATTTCTATCAGTGATAATAACGTTGAGTCACCGAGTTAATATCTGAGATCTGGAAACATGGTGAGTAAGTCGCTAAGAACAAGTCCAGTGGACTGTTTACCCAGGTAATCTAAACCACTTTATTTGGAGGTCAAACTGAAAGTCTGAAGTAATATTTTGCTGTTTGCCTTTGTTTTCTCTTCCTGATTAGTTTGATTCAGCGGGTGGGTACAATGTTATAATTACTGATGATTGGACAAATCATCAAATCAAATCTAATGATGGACAAAACTTAAATAAGTTGTATGAAACCAGAATTTTCCCTTTAATCAAAGAATGAATTAAACATTTAGTCTGTTTCATCTCACTTCTAGTTTTACATTTTCAATTAATTCTTCACGACTTTGAAAAGAATGTCTTTAAAAGGTGTTGCAATGTCACTTTTTAGCGTAGCATTTTGCTTTTTTTGCCGAATGTCAGCTGACGCCCATGGCACATACTGTGCAGACAGAAGACGTGGGCGATGTGATGATCTGCGGGGCAAACAAAAGATAAAGATGCTGCTTCTCTGGAGGGCTGACATGCGTCGATGCTGGGAAAGAGGACAGTGGTGTACTGATGTTTAGGAGGTAATGTTTACCATGTTCACCATCTTAGTTCATTGTGTTAGAGTGCTAACATTCGTAATTAGCACTGAACACCAAATACAGCTGAGGCTCATGGGAATGTCGTCAGTTTAGCAGGTATTTGGTCATTAACCAAAGTAATGGACAAATTGAATTTCTGACCTGATGATGGTGTTAGAGGGTAATTTAAGATAATTGTTACAATTCAGCCTAAAGGGGGGACATGGACGTGATAGATAAAACACAGATTTACCAGATTTCATGTCAATTTGTCTGTAAGTTTTCAAGATATTTCACTTTGAACCAAAGTGGTCGACCAACTGACTGACAGACAGTTGCTATCCCTGGAGCAATGTTGCTAGCGTGACTAAAAATGAAAGTTTTTCTTACACCTGGGTAAAATACAACGGTTTCCTGCTGCACATTGAAACGGTCAATTAAATGGCAAAAACAGCAGTTTCAAAGAAACAAAAACTTTCACTTTAAAACCAATTTTAGCTCAGTTTAATCGAGACATTGCAAACTTCTTTTGATCTGCAAATCACCAAACCAGATTATACATAAGATCATGATTAATTACACATCAAGCAAATCAGACAAATGTAATCATTTCAGTTTGTTTACAATCAGCCTGTAGTGAATCACACTGCACTTCGTGTCGTGCTGCACCGCACTGTGTGTTTGTTTTTGGAAACCACGAAACATAAAGGTTGAACACGACCGGAAGAAATGGCATGTCGGCTCGCGGGCCAATCCTCCTCCACACTGCAAGAAAAGTCTGACTCGACCGGGGATCTTAAAATCGTCTTCACACAGTTCAGATCATTTCAGCGTTAACTTACTCTGAGTGCTAGAAAAAGATAGCAAGCAAATTCTCTGAACAAGTCTCTTTTTTTCTCAGCAAGTTTTTATTTCAACAATGTTTATTTCAAAATCAACTGATTTCAACTTGTTTCAAGATTTTCTAAAGTCAAGTTTCAGTTTTGAATCCGGCTAAATGAGCATGTTTCTGACAGACATCGCTTTATAAAATGAAGATTGCAGAACATGATATAATAAACAAAATGCACAAAAAAGTTCTTTGTATTTTACTCAGATGCAGCTTTGTGTTTCATCTTCAAAACCTTGAGTCAAAAGGGTTGAGCAGTGACTTTTTGCGACGGATATTTTTTGCAGTGTGAGATGAGGCGAGGCAGAGCCAGCCCGGCGTGGTCGGCGTCGTCGACCCCGCTCTATGATTAAACTGACAGTTGGGATGTCGCAGAGCGCCAAAGCACTGCTATCGAAACTGTGAACTGGCTGCCATAATTAACGGCTTCAGCTGCACGAGGAACAATGTGCCAGAGCAGCTGAGAGGGAATCAGACACACAGTCAGCAGCCTGATGTCTATGAGAAATAAACTGCGAGGACAGGCTGTTTGTGGCTTGCTGTTGTTATCTGTACTAGGAAAATAGGTTTGGGACTAAATGTGCAGTCATGCCACCTAGAGTTTAGTTCCTTCTACATGTCAGTGACAACAGTCACTGGACATATCTGTGACAAGTTCATTGTTAATGTTCAGCAAATGAATTGTAGTACTGACCCCCCATTTAAAGGGTAGTGGATGTTGTTTGGGTCTGTGAAGAGTGGTGTTGAATAAAGCAAAACAGTAGACAGGAATCCATTTTAAGAAAAGCTGGGGTTGTAATGTTGAAGAAACCAGCAAAACACACGAACGCGTACTGCCTGACTACAGCTGGAGGACGAGTCCACGAGAGAGCGATGGTGAGAGGAGCGCAGCGCTTCATTGTCGTCGTTAAGCGTGTCCAACTACCTCTCGTCTCATTCACACGTTTGAAAACACCGAACATCATCATAATGAACGTAAACAACCAACATGGCTGTTGTTAGTGCTCACAGCGTCACTTTTCAGCCCTTCAGCTCCCTCAGTTCTTCTCTCCATCGTTGAAAATCCAGACCGATGTTGACTCTGGTTTGACCTCTTGCTTTATCCAACCTCTTTTTGGTCGCAGCCTTTTCTTCTTCTGTCTTTCNNTAGCTGGACAGGCAGGCAGCCCGTCCAATCATTTCATTTGGTCCGAATGAAATGATTGGACGGGCTTATTACAGTCCCGTGGCAGCCACAGACACCGGACTTTTTTCCTTTTTTTGTCAGAGCACTTGAATTATTGATTGCTGTCTGAAAGAGAATTTCAACAGATATAACAAAAAATGCTTCTAAAAGACATTGCCTACCCAAGCTTTAATGAACAGATTTTTAATCAGAATCTTAATAAAACACAGTGAGCAGAACTACTTAAAACTAAATAGACAAACAATTACACCGGTTCTAACAGAATGACATTGACTGATGCAGTTTTCTTTCCACCACTTGACAGAGCTCAGTCTCTGCTCCTGATGACGCACACCTGTTTTTAAAGCTGTAATCCCGAAGATTTTTTATTTTTTTTGTCTTTCGCGGCACCTTTGGCGATAAGTGGTAATTGCAGGTGTGTTTTTGGACCTCATTTAACCCTTTAACAGTCACACTAAGAAATATATTTGCATCAGTCATATTAAGCATCAGTGGAATTTTTCATTTGTGCAACTAAAGTTGAAGTTTTTTCATATAAAAACACCACAGACAGTAGAACAAAATGTATCAATTTATTTAAAAAAACATTTAACGTATGATAAAATAAACAAATATAACAAAAAGAAATAAATAATGAATAAATAATAAACATTAAATAATAAATTAATAAATAATAAATAAATACTAAAGAATTCTAGTAACATCATCTGTATAAAATGTATTGTAAGGCAAACAGTCAGGGTAATATAATAGAACTAGAATAGAAATAGAATATAATCACAAATGCTCAAATGAATTTGGTAACAACATCTGTATAAAATGTATGCAAAGGCGAACAGTCGATGTAATAAAATCTAAATACAACAGAATTAGAATAGAAGTAGAATCAAACTTTTCACAGTTAACTTACAAAGAACTTACACTGTAGTAGGGTACAGTATGACCATAAAACTGAGCAACAATCTGAACGTTGCTCAGTTTTATGGTCATACTGTACCCTGTAATAGTGATAGGCTAGGTACCCAGTTGTTAAAAAATAACTACAGTAGCCTATAAGTTCTTAGTAAGATCCTGAATTGTTACCCCCTTATTCCATAGCTTCACATCTTCTTCCTCAGTATCTACATACTGGTACATACTGTACTGATACACTGTTAAGTTTACACCATAACTCTGGAGTAACTATGCTGTATGTTGCGGGCTGTAATCTAAAGCATTACCAGTAAGTGTTACACTAGTTACACAAGTTATAACCTAGTGGGGCTACAAAATGGTGAGAGTACAAAAACCTGAAACTACATTTCCGCCAAAAAAAGGTTCAGAGACAGGCCAGAGACTGTGGGTGTTGAAAGTGACCGGTCAAAGGAGGGGAGACATCAGCCACTGCCTATTCCATCTCCACCTCCAAAGTCTCAGAAGTCAGCTTGACGAGCGAGTGAGTGTTGAGCAGTTGCGAGCACGTAGGGACCTCATAAGGGTCGAGCTTGCGCTCGTCACAGCCCTGAGCTTGCGGGACCACGTTTGTGCATGCGGAGCAGAAATGCTCTGTCACGAGGATGCTTTTCCACTCGCAGATACTGTTCTGTGCGCTCGTGGAGCAGAAATGCTCCCTTGCCAGGATGGTTTTCCGCTCACGGATACTATTCTGTGTGCTCGCATCACATGCACGCACCTGTTTTTTATATGCACGGGTTTTGAGACTAATTAAACACCATACTCCTGGAAGACCCCTTGTCCTGCATGTTTTAGATCTCTCCCTGCTCCAACACAGCTAAAACACGCAG
>NTHP01000273.1:447591-469263 GCA_003416845.1 Oplegnathus fasciatus
TTTCTCTGCATTATCTGTGTATTTCTCTGTATTATCTGTGTATTTCTCTGCATTATCTGTGTATTTCTCTGTATTATCTGTGTATTTCTCTGTATTATCTTTGTATTTCTCTGCATTATCTGTGTATTTCTCTGCATTATCTTTGTTTTTCTGCATGCTGTTTTTCGTAGCTGTGATTGATTTGCGAAGACGCCTTTCTATCATTTGTTAAATTGCCCTGATTGGTCTAAAGTGGCGCTACAGTGTTTTTGTTTGTTTGTTTTTTGCTTCTTACTGATTGAACCAAAAGGTGACTGCACTATCTTTACAAATGCTTCGATTCTACTCTGTTCAGTCTTCCCTTCACACATTCGTCCCTTGTGAAGAAAGAGCTGCTCTGTCAGACTGAGACTTTTGTACTGCTGGCAGCAGAGTCGAGTGAAGCTGGAGAATATTCTGGCTGACCTGAGTGAGGTGACAGCAGGGCTGATTGAGGATGATGTGTTTACTGACACTGGCCATGGGTCAGTAGCCACACTGAGGAGGGACAACACCTGAATGCCTCCCAGCCCTCACTGGCTCTTATTCCATTAAAGGACAGAAGAAGAAAAAACTGCTTAGCTGGACAGGAAGACCGGTTGTATGGTTCATATCTATTTCAGCTGGGAAGACTTTGTAGCAAGAACATACTACATGAATACTTAACTTACTAAACGGGTGTGTTATTCTGTCTGTGGACATTTTTAAGGCATTTACATTTTTTACATTTTTTAACACTACTATCATCCAAAGCGATGAAATCCTAAAGCATCACAAATGGGTTGTGATGTGTTTGCTCTGGAAAAACAAACGTCCTCCTTTTTTGCTGTAAAGCCAATGTCATGTCCAAGAGGCACGTACTATAAAAATAAGGTTGATTGTTTGTCCCTTTTTTAAATTGTTGCATATTTTCATACTTGAACTTTGTATTGTTGTCTTGATAAAACATATAAAACATATCTGTGTCTTTTGGTTTGGTTTTCTCCCTTTTTTTGTGAATATTTGGACTACTGTGTTATGTGCATGTTGCTATAACAGAAAATATAAAAATATAAAAAATATATTTAAAAAAACCATAAAAACAAAATAGTTGCAAAAATCAAAGGGAAGATAAGTTACATATAAACAAAGATCAGAAGAGGACAAAACAGCGCTGGAAAGAACAAATTGTAAAATAGTACAATTACATTTTAATTGGACATCTTTTTGTTTATTAAACCATATCAGCTGAATGACATGTTTTAATTAACACAATAAACCACTTCTTCCATTGCAAGAACACTTTTTTCATCCTTTATTTATCCATGGAGACGTTTCTGAGAGCCGTGAGCTGTTTTTTTAGGAACATCCTGTTCACACTCACACAGTAACACACACCTGGAGGCTGTCCAGTGAAACTGATGTGCTGGACACTGAGCAGCTTCACTGGAGCACTTAAAAGGTCAATGACCTTTGTCAAGGGCACCTCGTGGAGGTAATGTGGGCTTTAAGTTACTTTTGCGGACTAAATGTGTCAACACTGCAGTATGACAACAAAACCCAGACTGCAGTTTAAACACATCAGTATTAAGATGTTACAAAACACCACAGCTCACAAGCCTGAAGATAAATGCATTTGTAAATAGCCTATGCCACCACAACATTACAGTTAATACTGCAAATCAGTTTTGTGCAAATGACTTTTCATCACAACATAATGCCGTGACAGAGCTAAAGGTCTAAAACTGCAGCACATAAACATGTATTTAGAAGAGCTGAAGACACGTCTCTCTGTTTCTGTGCATTTCTGTCCCTTAATTGTGACAGTTCTAATGAAAACAGGGAGTTCTCTGTATTCACTGACTATAAAATACAGAAAAAAGCTGCAAAGTAGCTTTTCAGTAAAGATGTCATTAGTTTACGGTCATTTTACCAAAACTTGTGGTGATTTGTCGTTGTAAAACTGAAGCAAAGTTACCTGTTTAACCGTTTGCTGATGCGCCTCAAACGTTCAGCTGTAGTTGCATTTCTCATGCTGACAAATGACAGAAAGGTCAACATCAGCCAGTACATCTCCTGTCAGAGAAAATGAACAAATTAGTACAGTCGATAAAAAGGTTGTGTGGAGAGAAGAAGGACATGGAGCTCAGCTATCTGCACACAGCCGTTTATCAACCAAAGCAGAGCGCTGATATTTCCCACCACAGATTTTTCAACTTGATGCTGTGTTGTGGAGCCGAGTGTCACAACATCGATCAGCTGGATCCTGCAGAGAAATTCATATCTCACATCCGAGGCAGCAACACTGTGCGGAAAATAGGACCAATAAAATTTAAACGTAAATGTTGCTCTCCAGTTGTAGTTGCTTTTGTGCCGTTTCTGCCCGAGTTATTTTTATGGACTTTTTCTTTTATTCACTTTTTGACAAAGCTCTTCTTTTTCCTGTTCCTCCCCGCCTTCTTTTACATCTTCATTTTGCAAAAATGTTCATGTGGAAAGCAATTTTATGTCAGATCATTTTTATTAATTTGTAGTTTTCAAGAAAAAGCTGCATTAAAGAAGTATTCATCAATCATTGTAATGCCACCAAGTAACAAACAAACCTGAAAAATGGAAAAACTTTTACCTCTTTACACCTAAAATGATTAATACACTGATCTAAAGTTGGAATGAAATATTTATGAATTATGACATCCGATATTTTTCTTAGCTTCTTTCACTGCCCACCCTTTGTTAAGTAAATGTGTGTGTGTGTGTGTGTTTGTGTAGCTATCTTTGTGAGAACCAATTTGAGTTTTAGACCTTGGGAGTGAGGACATTTTTGGAAAGTGAGGACATTTTGGCCGGTCCTCAGTTTGGGACAGCCCTTCAGAGGGCTTTTTGAGGGTTCAGACTTGGTTTTAAGGTCCTGGTTAGAATTAGGTTTAGGTTAGGGTTTGGGTAAGGGTTGGGGTTAGGCATTTAGTTGTGATGGTTAGGGTTAGGGTAAGGGGCTAGGGAATGCATTATGTCAATGAAAGTCCTCACAAGTATAGAAGTGCAAATATGTGTGTGTGCACGCACGTGTGTAGGCCTATGTGTGTATGTGCTCACAGCTTGCACACACACACACACACACACAGCCATCCAGTGAGTCACCGACAGGAGGTTAAATAAGATGGCTTTGACCTTTCACTTCTGAATTACATTGGGCAGGAAACGAGCGTGTTGGCAGAACGTGATGTTTTCCTGCAGCTGACTGCTGCTCTCAATCTGCCACTTCAACATAGTACAGTTTTCTGCTGTCTGCTGGCTTTCATATTTTCATGATGGAGGGACATACAGGATACAGTAGAGGGTTCCTAGAAACCTTTAACATGGAGCACTGAAAACCAAAATGTAGTTCAAGCCGGAGCCAAAGACGCTGAATAACTTAAGACAAAACAAGTATAAAAGATTAGAAATAAAAGAGGAGGAGGCTAATATTATGAAGTCTAGCGATGTAATGGTTAATTAAAACACACACTGATGCAGCGTTGCATCATCTGATGGCACACAATAGATGCACCGTGTACACACAGAAGTAGTGTTAGCTGACTTTCCAAGTACAAACTGTAGATATATTAGCTTGTATCTATCATGGTAAGCTGGTTAGCTACCCTTCTTACATTCTAGCATGATGAATATGATCTTAAATGGACAAGAAAATAAGATTTAGTTAATTTTTATAATAATCTTAATATACAACTCCTGTGGTTTCCCGTCTTGTCCAAACCTTGATCCAGTAACGTTCGTTAACGCAAGAAGAAAACCAAATTATGACACTAGTGAAACATAAACTAAATCAAACTTCAGTTATGGAAAATAATTGGTTTAAAATATGTGGTCCTGAAGTTAATGTAAACCTCCTCCAAGCAATCTTTTATTTTCAAGTGTAATTCCGAATTGGTTCGATATGCCGTATGTCACATGTTCAGATTTCACCAGAGGGGTCAAATGTCAGGGATCAGGGACACTTTGACAGGAAGAGACACATGGGAAGCAGTCACCGCTGACTTTCACAACGTATTTCCTCCGATGAAGAGGATGGAGTGGCCAATGTCACGCTTGGTATGCATCCCAGCTGTGAGGGAATTACAAACGCGACGACGGGCTTCGTCACTCGACCCCCTCGGCTCCTCCTATGAGCCATTGATCACGCAATCAATGATACATTATCCTCGGGGTGACCCGAGATCATCGGGGAGGCGCGTATACATCGACTGGCACAATAACAACTCATTACCAGACCATCTGACATTCACCATCGGCCGCCACCAAAGACCCAGGGGAAGACCGGAGGCTGGGGACAGTGATTGATGCACACCGTCGGTGTCGGCGGCCACATGGAGAAAGAAGGGCCAATGAAGACGAGGAGGAGATAGAGAAGGAGAGTCTTAGTTCTCCAGCAACCCCAGGCTCTGTTTCAAATGTCACTTCTTCTGTCTTTAATTAGAGACGCCAGAACAATGCAGCGAGGATGAAGAGGAGGAAGGGTCTGATCTAATCGGGACGGCTGCCTCCCCTGACCTGCTGTCCACGGGCCACTCCAGCATTTTGTTCGCCATCAGGCTCCTGGTCAGGTTTGTTTCAGACTGGGTGTTTCGACCTCCCTGACCGGTAATTAAACGTCACTGGCAATTATTGTTCTGTCGGAGTCTTCCTCTCCATCTTCATCAGTGAACACTTCCACAATCGTTCTGTTGACAGGGAAGGGAAGATGTTGTACATGTACATCATGTCATGTTTTCAAGAAATCAAGAACGAATTCAAACTCATATGTCATTTTGTACAGATTATTTTGATTGCAGCCCACACAGACTAATCCTACACTACACTGTAGAGCTGACGTCCATTCGTGAGGCCTCTGTCGCTTCACTTGAGTGATACGCTAAAGCTGTACAGCATATTACAAAGGCAGCAAACAACCTCACCTTTATCCGCGCTTTTTCCATCTATAGTGTGAAATCCAAAATGCTCGCTCACATTACTTCTTAGCTGGTTTGGTGTATCGATTATCTGTTGAGCACTGCTCACCAGTTAACTTTTATGATAGCAACGGGAACAATGTTCTGGTTTACTAATAGGGCAACAAGGTATGCAATGGATCAAACAGACAGTGTATTTTATGAATGCTGCCCCCTGGATTACAAGACACGGCCTGTTGCTTTTATATAATTAGTTTTGAGTTACGGATCAATATTTAGTATTTTCCATGTTTAAACGGTAGTTCTAATTATGAATAAGAAGTGACAGCCTGATTGTGCATTAAGTACGGAATTAGTGATAAAACATACAGTGTCTCAGTAAGGTGTTGGGCCACCACGAGCCTCCAGAACAGCTTCAGTGCTCCTTGGCATTGATTCTCCAAGTCTCTGAACTCTACTGGAGGGATGAACACCGTTCTTCCAAAAGATATTCCCTCATTTGGTGTTTTGATGATGGTGGTGGAGAGCGCTGTCTAACACGTCGCTCCAAAATCTCCCANGATCCCCTCACTGTAGGGGTCAAACATTCAGGCCTGTACTGTTCTCTTGGTGTACGCCACACATGCACTCGCTCACTTGTGGAGAATATGGTGAAGGATGACTCATCTGACCAGATCACTTTTTTCCACATCTCTGTAGACCAGTGCCTGGCTGGTTTTTGCACCACTGAACTCTCAAATGTGCCTTCATCTTTGTAATGAGGGGTTTATGCACTGCAGCCCGACTATAACATCCCTCTCTATGTAACTGTGGACGGACTGTTCTTGCTGACAGTCTGATCACGTCCTGCAATGACATTCTCAGTCACCTGAGGAAGAGTTGCTCTTCTGTTTTCCCTTACATACTGCACTAACGCAGGATCATCAAATGTGCGCTGTTGACCACAATTTCCGATCCTATTTACCGATGTCTTTCCCACAGATCTAAACGCAGATGTCACTTTAGTCACTGTTCCTATTGAAACACTAACCAGTTGAGTTCAGTCTTTGTGACTGAAGCTCCTGCTGTCTGTGCCCCAACAATGAACCCTCTTTCAAAGTCACTTACATCAATCCGCCCAGTACTTGTGTGCAGTGTCTCTGCGGTGAGCACACGTTTTGGTTTTGGTCCGCGTACGGGCACGATGGTGCCAAATCTGGCAACCTCACTGTGAAGACAAGACTTCAGGAAGCTGCGCACAGTCACTGCACCTTTTTATCTCATTCTAGGAAAGAAAACAAATTTGTGTATTTCCCAAAATGTCGCACTGTTTCTTTCATGATAACATTTAAATAGACCACATCATTGACAGACCAATTGTATGTTAATGTTCAGAATAAACAGTAAATTTAAATAAAATTATTTACTTTTTTACTTGCTGAAAAAAAATGGCTATTTATCAATTAATTTGTGAACAGAAAGTTACTAATGATAAATTTGACAACACCTCCCTCATGTTATGTACATGTACTATATACTCCATGTCTAATGTGTAAATGTGATGTTACTCACAGTAAGCAATGTCACAGAGAACAATCCCTTTACATTCATTTCATTTAACCATCACAGTCACACTCAGGAGCGCTTCAGCCGCTCGCTGTGATTGTACAAAGCTCTCCGTCACGGATGTTGCCAGTGACCTTGTTATTAAAGTTGTGGAATTAATATGCTGAGAAGAACAAGATTCTTGATTGACATGCATATGATGAATGAATTATCCACCGAGGCAGCTCTCCAGAGTGACTGATTGTTTTTCAGCTGCTGAACTCATGAACAATCTCTGCAGCTGAAATGTTGGTACAGTATGAGACCAAGTACTGACACATGGTAACAGAGCAGACATTGTTTTCTATGGTATTCATACTTGTGTGGTCTGGTACAGTGTAACATGGTGCGGTGGACTAAAACGCAGAAACCCTGATCGCAGTAAAACAGAATGAAATCACTTCAACGTTTATATCCTGGTCCAACGAAACTGCTGGCAGTACAGAGCGGATGTGGTGTGGGGTGGCCATTAATCATAGGGTTGGTGGTTCGATCCCTCCCTCCCAACATGTCCTTGAGCAGGACACTGAACCCCACAGTGCTCCCAATGAGCAGGTCAGGTCACTGGGGACAAAAACAACAGTAGATGCTCTTTACTGTATGTTTTGCTCATGTGGCACGTTTGGTAAAATCTCTCCCCTAAAATCTTCAAATAAACTTCAAAAAAATATAAATTTTTCAAGTCCTCTGGCGTGATATTAGGAAAAAAAGAAGTAGGCGTCTATTCGTTGTCTCAGTGTCTACATTTTTTTTTTTTTAAAGAGTAGTTTACCACTTGGCATCCAGTCATGTGCCACCTTTCACCAAATACTAGGGACGCACCGATCGGCTTTTTCTCTCCGGTTATCGATTCAGAAACCTCAGCTCAGGGTCTCTGCAGATACCGAGTACTGATCCCATACCAGTGCGGCCCCACGTGGCTGAATGAATGTAACTGATAGCAAAAGCGCTGAATTCTGTAGTGACAGTGACAAAGAAACTGTATACCTGATCCACTTAGCATCTCTTCCAACTGCCACCTTATCATGAAGTATACTATAATACTTATAATACTTATTATGCTGTATACTGTAGTCCTGACTTGTTCACTTGTGTAATGTCCTTTTCCCATGTCGGTCAATGAATGGATTAGTCGAGTGCTGCGTTAGTGTTAACAAAGTTTTACAATTGATTTAGGTTCCAAGAGCAAATAGTTTCTGAGTTTTTAAAATTGAAGAGCATGAACTGTGTACTGATTTATGAGGAAGGCAATCAGTGTTTTATGAGTATAAAAATTTGCGGTATATTCTTTATGCATAGTTTACATTTATGTTGCAGATGAGAAATGCTCATTTGGTGATCTTCCAGATTTCAAACATTATAGATTTAAATGGATGTAAATGAACCTTTAATGGCATTGGAAAACACAGATTTAACCATTTAGTGTTTGTCCTTGTATTAAAAGACATGTTAAACTAACCAAACTTGGAAGTGATAGCTGGTTATAATGTCATTATACAGATTTCAGACGTGTGTTTACATGTGGATCATTTGTATTGTGCCTTGAAATGCATAAAACTGTCAAAGAGAAGTGTGAGGATATGTCTAGTTTCACTTTGAAATGTGATAAAGTCTATGACACATGGTACATGTCTGATTTCCAGTAGTGTGATATAATGTGTTATTGTGCACAGGTGCAGTGTGTCGGTGTTCAGCCTGCAGTCACAGCGAAGGTCTGCAGAGGTTAAACCTCATGGAACAGCTGAATACGTCTGCTGGATAACAATACTTTCTCCTTTGATCAGACCCACCGGTATTCTTAATGAGGCAGCGGCGGCGGTGGCAGCGGCTCGGTCCGCCATCTCCCATGGATACGAGTGGCTCTAAATCAGCGAAATAAAAAAGTCTGACACAGCAGGGCGGGCTGTAAAATCCTGCATCTCGCCCCCCCCCACCCAGACAGCTGAATTGAATCATGGTGAACAAATTGCAAAAGTTCAAACACGGACATCTCGAGGAGTTTCGAGAGGAAGTCGATTCGTGCTGTAATAATGGCAAAACAGATGGCCTTCAGAGGAAACTGTATGAGCCATTATTGGTGCATACATTTTTCTACGTGGACTGAACCTCAGCAAAGCAACGTTGGAGCCGCTCTCTATAATCTGCACATTTTTTTTGCAAACGTACAAAATACTGAGAGACAGGAGACACATAGATCGTATTGTTAGATAGTTGACCGTAATAAAGCAGAGACAGGCACAGCTGTCCACTGAATAGAAGCTGTTTTCACAGTATTCAGTGGAGAGTGCAACATGTACTTTGCAGTGATGGAATTTGAATACAAAATACAAAACTGATGCTATAAAGGCACCTTGTGTTCGGACTGGTTGTTAAAGTCATTACATTGTGTTTCATTCAGGCACAATGTAATGACTGTGTGAAGAATGCAGTCAGGCTTCAGACTGCCTTTAGTGCTTCTCCACCTCGGTGTTAGTCCCATCCTTCCTCTTTTGATAAAGATCCTGCACCAGCGCCTGTCACTCATCTTCCTGAGCTGTCATCCATCCCGGGGTTTACTTAAAGTTGCTGAAATCATTCTCCCAGTCCATACTGGATACAAAGACATCCCCTCCTGAAGCCATTTCAATGTAAGTGATGGGGGACTAAATTTACAGTCCTTGTTCTGTGCAAAAATGAGCTAATATGAGGCTTCAGCTTGCCTAGACATCGCAGAGGGACAGTAAAGGCTCGTCTACACAGGACTTTTTCAGTCATCTGTCTCACGCGTCTGATGGAACAGGTACTCTTCTAGTTTTGTCACGTCATCAGCCTGATTCTAGCGCCACATCTTCTATCTGCTCTCTGCCTTTGCCGTACTGTATACTAACTCTCCTGTCATTTTAGATCCAGCCACTCCCTCCTGCCCTGCAGTAACCCCTGTGTTCCCGCCATTCCCCATCACCTGACCTCAACCACCCACCTTGCACACCTGTTCCCACTTCCCCATTAGTCTGGCAGTATATATACTGGCCCATTTCCATTTGTCTTATGTGCTTGCTACTTAACGTTCTAACCGTCATCTCTGCCTGCCTGCCTGCCTGCCTGTCTGCCTGCCTGCCTGCCTGCCTGCCTGCCTGTTTGAACCCTTGCCTGCTTTTTGGACTTCTGCCCCTTTGCTTGATACCTAACTGGATAAATTGCCTTCTCTTACTGCCTGTTACTGACCTCTGCAAGTAAAACTGAACTTTTACCTTTACCTGCCTGGTTTCTGAGTCCTGCTTTTGGGTCCTAAACTGGTTATACTGAGCCGTCACAAGTTTCATCAATACAGCTGTCTACACAGGCAACGGCTCGCGTTTCACTCACGTAACCGCAACCCACAGCGTTTTTATATGCTTCTATTGTCAGCTGTTTTCCGATTGTACCTACAGCGATTGTGTGTTGGGCTCTGAGCGCTGTCAAAGCACAGGTGACCTATATTCAATACTGTGCCTGAATGCATCCTGTCTAGACACTGACAGAGGACTGAAGCTGTTGCTGCTGCTCTGCTTACATGTTGCTTCCACTATGCGGGAAGTTTAGAGTTTAGAACGCTGAAGCCTCATACGTATAAGCTTTTGCTGAACTCTGAAATTAATTTTTACACAGAAAGATGACTGTAGATGTAGTCCCCCATCACTTACATGTAATTGCTTCAAGAGGGGATCTATTTGTTGCCAGTATGAACAAGAGAAACAATTACAATGAACAAAAAGTCTTTCAATGTACATATGGACCCGTGGGTATTGTTTTTAAGACAGATTTGAAAAAACCTGAACCTAACTGGTGTCCATAACGCCTCCAAATGCTATGAAAATATATACGGTATATTATAATATATATTAATGCAGCTTTAATTTTGTTTTACACTGTGCTAGTTTCATATTGGATTCAGTAGAGCTACCACATATCAGAATATGCTACGCTTGCTCATTAAAAACACAATTGGAATAAAAATGAAAAGATATATTGGTATCCTGAATCCAATTTAAATCATTTTCAGCCATGGTTGCTTATTCCACTTATATTACTGTAATCATGTAGTCACAGTCTGCAACTAACAACGGATGTTTTTTTCATAATTATCATGGTTTTATAAAGTGAGAAACATAAGGTAGCATGTTACACAGATAAAACAGTTTATTACTTCAAACATTGGTCACAACCATTGACTGATATAAAAATGTTTAAACGTCCAAACTAAGATATTCACAATTTAAAAAATGACACCGGCAAATCAATCAATACCACAAAAATAAAGTTTTTCTTGTCAAAGTCAGTAACAGTAAATGAGATTGTGGTTAAACCAGATATGACTTGTTTGAGTTCTGAACAGAGGCCCTGTTCAGACCTGGTATTAACATGCGTCTTGGGTGATCCGATCACAAGTGGACAGCTTTAAGTACGTCAGTTCAGACCTGGCATTAGAATGTGTCTCCACATCGGACGTCATTTCCCTGCTCTAATAAACACGTACATCCTTTCCGTTTGCAAAGACCAAATGCGTTGTTGTTTTTAACCAGCGGGGGCAGCAATGCGCTCAACTGTGCATAGTCTGCTGGAAAGAAGAAGGAGAAGAAATCAAACCAATACAGACTGGGTCTATTCCTTGGCGTGTTCCAGGTAAACCAAATCGCCCAAGATGTTTGACGCACTTGTAATATATGATATACATATATGATGTAACAGGCAACAATATAATCTTGTTTCCTGTTGTCCCACTTTAATATGACAGCATACGTACTGCCGCTTACAAGGAGGACGTCAGTTGAGTAGGCGGGGCTTCAGTGTGGCCCAGGACACATATGCGTACACACTGCTAAAAGAATGCGGCCGTATGCGGCCCAGACCACCTCCGAATGTGGCTGGATCTCAATGCGTCCTGGGTGCATTCACACCTGTACTTAGAGCTGCCCTCTTGTGATCGGGTCACCCAAGACGCATGTTAATGCCAGGTCTGAACAGGGTCAGAGATGGCATGTGGGCAGTTTGGATTTGTTTTGCTCGTCCCAAGAGCTAAAAAGGTTGAGTACCCATTCCTCCCTGCAAACAGATAGTCCCTGTACACAGTACAAATGTAAAAAAAAAAAAGTAGTTTGGAGCAAAAATGTTGATGGTGGTGGTGTTATGATACTCACCCAACTCTACTTGTGGTTGGCACCAATTTTCCTACAGCAGATCATTTGATACTGTCAAAGGTGAATTATACCTGTCAGTACTGATGGGGCTGCTGCCATAAGTCCAAGAAAGTTTCACACAGCAGTGATTATTTTGGGGGGATGTGTTTCATATGACTGCTTTTTCACCATACAGCGGTCATATAACATGTGCATGTTTGTTACATCTTGGGTTGAGAAAACGAAACCGTCTTACAGTCTGGTTCCTCCAGTTTTTAGGGATATTACAACGTCAACTCCTGGAACATTTCTCCCAAAATAGAGATCATAATATGGTATGAAATAAATCTCTTCCAAAAACAATCAGAGAAGAGCTCTGAGCTTTGCTAATGATGGCGGGATTTGGAGGCTTTTAGCAGAATTGCGGTGGCTGAGGTCATGAAGAGCAGGAAGAGCTTCAGTTTGCTCCAGTGGTCTTCACCGCCCTGAATTCAGGCCAGAACCAAACTGACGGGAGTCAGTCACCCAAAATTTGGCACTCTTTCCACAGGTCTGATGGTGATGAGACTCCAGTCATTCTTTATGTTGACAAAAACGTGTTCCTGAAGGTGTTACATTTCTCTCAGACTGCATTAGCTGTTGCAAACTTGGTAACAAAATGACGGGGGTTGTCAAAATGTTCCAACAAGGTTTTACGAACTGAACAAAAACAGATTCTGTGAGATTACAGCCAATCACCAAGAGGAAAATACTCTTTAATACATTTTAGTGTCTCATCTGATTAAGCGGCACTGCCAGTATCCAAAACAGGAAACTGTCTTCTAATTTATATGGATGAACAATGTCGTTGATCTGACACTGTGGAGGCAGATGTCAAATGCCAAATGGCCGACATCTGCTGTGGATATCATGACAATCATTTTATCCTCCATCACATCGATCACGGTATAAAGAGTAGATTATTTTATTCGCATTACAAATTTATCTTCCAGGAATGTGTGGTGGCACGCATTTGACTGGCCAATGTGGTTTATGCAGCATTGCGGCACAAGTTGAGGCAGGTTCAACACCCTGCAGAGACAGGTACAAGCCATTGTTTATTAACCGATGTAGTCTGTAGAATCTGAGTGAGCTGCTTTATAATGCTTTTCATTCTTTGTGCTTGCCTGCACGTTTGTTGTGAAAGATCGATCAGCATGTTTGGTCTAGAGAGATAGATGAGAAGATCTCTACTGTGCAACTTTTATGCCTGTAGATTAAGTATGGAGCTTGAACAAGGAGGCAGTTATTTTAGTTTAGCATAAAGACTGGAAGCAGGGGGGGACAGCTAGCCCGGCTCTGTCCAAAGTTAAAAAATACGCCACCTCTAAAGTTCACAAAATACGTTTTGTATTTTGTTTTGTTTGCTCCTAGGCTGCGACAAAGATGGGATACCAGATGAGTTTACAAGCTCTGAACACACATATTTATTTACAAAGCAATAATAAACAACGGAAATAAACGTGGAAGTCAGTCATCTTTAATGTAAGCGTGTATGGATGCATGAAATGTCTGCAACAAACAAAACAGAGCAAAAGCCACTCCCGAATGTACAGATATGAGATTGATATTGATCTTCTTACGTTGGTCCTACTATTCCCTTGATAACTCTCTCTCTCGCTCTCTCCCGTGACACTATCCTGCTGACATATTCATCATATTTATCGTAACAGATGTAGCCGTCACCTCACAAAACACATCTGACCGAGAATTGAGATTACTGTTAAACTGGATATGCCTTGTTTCAGTACTGAACAGAGATGACATGTAGGCAGTTTGAATTTATTTGCTTGTCCCAAGAGCCAAAAAGGTTGAGTACCCATTCCTCCCTGCATCAGAAAAGCCTCTCTGCCTTGTTGAACCCCTGTTTTTCAAATTATACAGCTCCTCAGCCTCAGACTCTGCAGCCCTCCACACCTTTTGTTCACTGACATTTCTTCGAGGGCAGATTTATTGGCCCACATAATTAAAATGGCTGGCGTCACATGCTGCGGCTCTGGTACCTGCTGCCCCATAAACGCTGTCCGATGTGTGACGGATGGGACACCAGAACGTGGCGCTGAGGCCGAAAACAAAACATCTGCGCCGTAAATCTCTGAAACGGCGATAGAGCGTCAGCAGCCGGCGTACACACATCACGTGGCTGATCTGCATCGATGAAAGGGGCGTGTATGAGACCGCGAGTATAACACGCAGGGCAGATTTACTGCAGGGATACAGATATAGGTTGTCAGCCACAGCATTAATCTCACTTGGTAGAGCATACATGATTTTAATCTCACTTTGCAGATATCATGTGTGTCTTTAATCCATCTTTAACACCCGAGCTGGGTGGAAACAGGCATACAGTAGCCGGGATCAAATTCTCCTAAAGCTCAGGATTTGATGTGACTTTCCTCTGTAATGTGAACACATGTGGTTTTACCACTGAGGAAGTATGTTATGTTCCCTCACCGGGCCTGGATAAGTTTTGGTTAACTGTAATTTTAAATCCTATCCTGAGCACAGTAACTATAGCGACAGCAGAACCATAGCATCCAGTTTAAACACAGAATTGCATTATTTTTGCATTAAAACACAGAAAAACACAAGATGCATGAGTTTTCTTTGAGTTTTACAGTACTGGAGAACTAAATTGTGTTTCTTCAGTACCAACCACTTGTGTTGTTTATTAAAGGGTGCAGCATGACATCAATCCTGCAACTATGGCATCAGACCCATACTGGGGCCCAGAAAACAGGTCACATGGCATCACCGACAGATTTCTGGAGGCTTGTTTTAAAACCTGGATAAAACCATCTGCATCTGTATTGTCAAGCTGGCTAATTTCTCTGGCAGTAAAAATGATAACCTTTTATTTCCTTTCCTCAGAAATATACTGTATTCCCAATTTTTTAAATACAATTTGTGCCAGCAAACCAGACCCAATAACTGGGACAATAATGAAAATAAATCTGACTTCACACTCGGCTCAGAAGGTTAAAAATGATTAACTCTTCAAGCGAAACTGCTCTGTGGTCAGTACACACATTTAGTTAGAGATACAAATGGAATATTTGTTCTGTGAAGATCTGCTGGAATTCAAAATTCACAGAATGTGTGGCAAAATAATCTTAACACAAAGGTCCGCTTACTAGCTTTTTGTAACTATAACCACATCTCACGGTCAAGAATGAACCCCGGTGCTCAAAATCCTCAGCGTATAAACGCAGCAGGTGGTCGGTAAAATGCATTGTGGGTCGGATCTGTCGCATGTCCTGTTGCCCTCAACAAATTAGACTATTGTTGCAGCGAAAGAGCCAGATATTATACCCTCAGATTCTCTTTAACTTTTCAGGGTCTTATGACGGGTTTCGTTCCACATATCCGTTTCTTCAGATGGGATGGAAACAATAACCTGCGTAGATTTTTGCTGTTTACACAAATCTGCATCTTGTCCAGAATTGGACAATTTCAGCTGCGTTTTGACCTCCAGGGTAAAAAAGACCATATTAATATTCTATTTAAAATCACTGCCTCATCACTTGCTTTGATTCCCATCCACAGTAACACAGACATGCTGCCATTGGTGGAGTGTGGAGGGGATTTGATGAGGAGGATTGATGCCTCGGTAGAATTTAAACACCAGTGTTTGCTTTTTTACGCACACGCCGAGTCCTTAATTATTTGCTCCAGAAGCCCTTCTTCCCACTTCTTCGCCATGCAGCCTGTCGCCTTCATCTGTTTGACAATCAGCCACCTGCTCGCTGGCGCCGACACAGTTTGACTCCAACCAGAACAAAATGTATGTGGACAGATTCGCAGAGAGCGCACGGTTTGCTGGAGATGGCGGCAGAAATACCGGGGAGCTGCAGGAAAACACAAGAACATCAGGCTCATATCACAGCTTTTATATCACTGCCAACAGTGAAGAAGAAGAAAATGTTTTAAATTGAACACATTGCGTTGCCATGTTACACAGAGTGAAAGAAAGACACAGTGGGGATTGAACTTGCGACCTCGCGGTTGCAGGTCTGTCCATCTATCAGCAGGAAACACAACAGTAAATGAACCTAAACGACATTGATTTTTACTTAAACACCCTCTTATTATCTTTCTGCTGCTCAGTCAGTTGGGAACGGATCAATCAGGGTTTTCTGCTGCTGCTGACCGGTCATGAATATCAGACAGTCAATTACCAGCGATGAGCTCTCTGGGAAAAGAAGATGATGCTCCCTGATACTCCCTTAATCTTTTGATACTTTAAGTACATTTTGCAGATAATACTCGTGTACTTTTACTTTAGTAAGATTTTTAATGCAGCACATAACTCCCCATAAAACCACAACTTATCTTTTTTACATTTCTGTTTGTGTACAGACTTAACAAATGACATACAGTGTGTTAATCAGTGAGCTTTAGATGTGTTGGTAGGTGTATTTTTGAACTTTGGACAGAGCCAGGCTAACTGTTTCCCTCTGCTTCCAGTATTTATGCTAAGCTAAGCTAATTACCTCCTTAATCTACCTCCATACTTAATGCATAGTCATGAGTGGTATCAGTCTCCTCATCTAGAAAGCAAATAAATGTATTTCCCAAAATGTTGGTCATATATCCAGCGCCGACAGCGTTCTTAAGATCTCAGAAAAACAGTTGACTAATTCAGGACAAAGTGAAAAGCTGGATTTTGTTGTTTGTGAACTATTTAAGTGCTTAATCAATTATATTTCAAGCAAAAACACAAAATATTCTATGGCACCAGTTACTCAAATGGGAGTATTTTTGCTTTTTTTCCCCCTGATTTATATCATTGTAAATATCTTTTGGACTGTTGGTCAGCAAAAACAAGTAGTTTGAAGATTTTCTGACATTTAATAAACAAAACGATTCACTGATTAATCCAAAAAAGTGATTAACTGATAGTGAAAATAACTGTTAGCTGCAGCCCAACATGATTTCACGTGAATGTCGCGTGAACGTGGTTTGGTAAAAAGTTCTGCAACTGCTTACAAAAGGATTTCAAAGGCGAGAAACAGCAGCTCTTTTGACTGAAACTTCAGACTGACATGCACACTTTAATTCCCATCTTGACATCCGGCTTCTGTGTAACAGCTGCGCTGGTCTTGTGTGAGGTGAGAGTTTGTGATTTGACAGGTAAGGCTCTTTCTAAGTCAGCTCACTGAGGTAAAAGCTCCCCGGCCGAACCTAATGATAGACCTACCTGCTCCACTTCCGTCCATGCTCCCTTTTGGTTTAACTGGCAGACAGCTGACACCCCGAACGACTGGACTCATGATCCGCCAGTCAAACCAGCAGGACACAAGCAGTGGAGAAAAAAAAAAAGAAGAAGAAAAAACTAGGTCGATGCAGGAAAAGAGCTTTTAGATGTTGGGAACTTTGAAAGCTTGATAATGGCTGTTTGGTGTAAAGCGAATGGCAGACAAAGTGCAAGGAGAGTGTCGGGTTTCAAAATCGCTTCACTGAAATAGAATAAGAGGTTAGTGCTTTTTCCATTTTCCTGCAACATGTCCTGTTACTTGAAATTGTAAGCTTGGAGGAGATGCTGACACATCCTCAGCCTCTCTTAGTGGAGAGCTTTGCCGGAGACACTTTATTGAAAAAAGAAAATCAACACCCACGTACAAGCTGAGGGGCCCGGGGCCTCGTCTCTGCTGAGCCGAGCCCTTCTGTCTCTGTTTTTGGGGAGGAAGGGGATGATAAATTAATGTTCTCTTTGTCTCGCTTTCTAAACTTGGATTTCTACTGAGGGATTTGGGGTTTTTGGAAGTGCACTTAATCCAGTTCTCGATGCAAAATAAACACCAGAATTTTCTTGAACTGAGAGGAAACGGAAAAGCTCGGCTGACTTGCTGATATAAAACTGTTGAGGTGAAGATTTAAAGGATTTTTTTCAGTTCCAGCCTCCAAGATGAATCCTGCACATTGACTGATTCTCTATTGATGCCTTTATCAGTTCCTTTGTCATAAAAGTTTGCTTAGTTTAGATTTATTGTTTAATCTCTGAAGTGTGGCACACAAAGAATATATTATAGTGTAGAACAGGGATCGTGTTTTTGTTGTTGTTGCTCCTCGACTTTGGCACAACCTCCAGGAAAGTCTTAGAGAAGCTAAATCAGTGCATATTTATAAAATGTTTGTTAAAACTCTCCTTTTCTGTTTTTTCTTGATTTAATGATTTGACATTTTGTTTGTGTTGTTTTCTCCTTTTTCTCTCTTTGACAGCATTTTGTAATCTTAACACAAACAAACAATTGCTGCATAAATAAAGTTTGCTTGCTTGTTTGCTTGACAGTCTGACAGGTGTCAGAAAGGAACCACAAATTTATAAATGTCTCTCTCTGAATACTCAATTAATACTCTTGAATTCATGATTTGGGTGCCCGAAATAACATAAAATAGCTTCAAACAATATTATTGATTACAGCTGTAAAAAAGTGGCAGAGATCTGGCCAATAGGAAATTAGCTTCGTCCCTGTCTTTATTTTAATTTGTTGAGTTTGGACAAAAGTATTTGGACANCTGTAGTTCAGTGATTTGTCCAATCAATTGTTCAATATGCTCCTTCCTGACTGTCAGGGCTAAAAATATATGGATATTTGATATGTTGATGGTAAAGAATCGTGATGAATGTAACTGAAACCTGTGATCCATTAATATAAATCTTCACCTTCTACCCTTTTTCACTCTGTTCTTCCCTCTACATCTTCAGCCCAGTGAGAGGAGAACAGCCACACCTACAGTAAAGTGATCAGGAGTCACTGGAGGTGTCAGGTGGAGGTAAGACTGGATTAAATCAGTCTGTCAGCCTACAGAACTCAGCCTGAAAGGTTACTCTCCTAATCCTCCTGACGGCCACTCCAACACAGTCTGATACATGTACTGTAGTAAAAAGTACGATGTTTCCCTTCAAACAAAGTAAAGACAAGATAATATCATCCCTATTCCGCTCTGTCTTTGTTGGTTACCTGTTTTGGAGTTCATTATAACAGCTCATCCACTCCCTGTCAGAGGTTTCAGGAACAGCTTTTAAACCACATGTAGCATACCTCAAGTATTGTTACTTTGCATGCAATCCTGTAGGCACCTCTGACCAAATGAATTTCCTCTTTTGGATAATAAAGATTTGATTTGTTTAAAGCTTCGTATTACTTCTCCGGTCCTCGTATGTCACATCAGTTATATGTGTTTATTTTATTTTGCCTGATTTCATTTTATACTTTGTAAAAGGTAAAAAAAATAACTCAAGTAAAATCACCAGTCTGATAATGTTTTAATCTCGGGTTGTCCAAGTAAAGCATCTTGTATTTTCCTTCAGTCAAGGCTGCAAACACCCTCATCAAGCCTCCTGTAAATAAACCAGAGTCAGTGCGTCGGATGACATTCAAAAAAGTAAATCTTTTATGGAGCCATTAAATACTTTGCCCAAAAAACTTCCTGTTCCCTGAGCCTCATTTCAACCAAACAAACTCACACTCATACTGAGAGTCAATAAAACACAAACAACAAAATCCTGCAATTGAAAGTATTTATTTTCTTTTCACAGTTTTCCTCAGAGAGCGAGCCAAACACCGGTTCAGTCCTCTTCTTCGTTCATCCTCCACTCGTCCTCCTGGTCATCTGTCGTCCGCCTCCATGTTCACCACCTGTCGAGTGATGACCGAGAGCTCTCCCTTCGGCGTCCTCTGGACTCCATGATGTGAGGGATCCTGGCACTCTCCATGTGGCTCCTGGTGCGTTCAGTTTAAATCTTCTGGTCTTCTGGTCCGGAGTCCTTCAGGAGCGTCCCTCCTCCACGTCCTGCTCTACACCTGAGACTACAGACAACACACAGTAAAAATCTCTCTCTCCTTCTGGGCTTGAGTTGAGGATGTGGCGGTGCTGTCTTCTTACCTGTCTCTTGTAGAGCAGCATGTAGGCCGACGACGAGCGGGTCCAAGACCGCCGAGTCGTTGAAGGTTGGCTCGTCTGGACGGTCGTCGGGGTGAACGCCGTCACAGATGTTGTATCCTAACAGGAGAAAGATCGTTGTTAATATCTTAACACACTATCTACACTATGTTATCTACAACATGTCTGAGCCCACGACAGAGGACTACAGAAGGTCACATTCAGCCTTCAGTGTGTGATTCTCTTACCTGCTTCTGTGCAGCCAAAAATGGCTGACAGCGCTGACCAGACTGAGTTAGCGTCACACAAACACAGACGCACACAAAACAGCAGCACACACAGACCAGATGTTTACTCTCACATCGGCCTGATGTTTGTGTTTTGTTCTGTTGGAGGACCAAACACGTAAAGAGGTCGCTCAGCGGCCTGACGGGGTCATTAGCCTTCTCCAGCTCGAAGGAGGGAGAGAAGCGAAAATGCTTCAGGTGCAACATGAGCGCTCTGTAGGACACGATACGAGAAGACAAACAGACAGATGTTGAGTAGAAAGAGAAAAATGAGACACATAAATGAAAGAGAAGTTGGGTTTTGTTCGATTATCAGGAATGTTAAGGACCCCTTAGGGTCAGCGGACCCCAGTTTGGGGACCACTCAGATCAGGTGATCATTTACGATGGATGTGATGTCACTCACCTTGACGATCGTCCCTCCACACTCGCACCTGAGCTCCAGCACAGAGGCGAAAGGCTGAGTTAGTAACTGGCTAACACAACTACAGTTCCACTTTAGATCCAGACTGGCTGAAGTTTGACGCCAACAAATCTCTTATCGAACCTTTTATCTTTGACGAAGAGCAATGTTGTAAACATTTAAATAGCAGGTTTGTCATTTTTAGCCAGCACTGATCGTCACTTTTGACAGTCAAAAATACTTTTAATATTCTGTCACTCCACAAATGAGGTCAGCTCAGAAATGACCCACAGTGTCAACAAAAGGTGAACAATAGATCAGCAAAGATTTAATCATAAAACTGTTGTCCTGGAATTGTGTTACTGTATGGTATGGTCGTACCTAATAAACTGGTGACAGGTAACACAGCTGTCATCCACTCAGGGCTGGTATAATGGAACAAGCTTCTGAGTATATGCAGGGGACACTTCTCATACTGAGAGAGCAAAACTAATGCTATAAAAGAGATGTCTGTTAAAGGTATTTTGTGAAAACCGCAGGATGAGATTATACCGTTTGCATGTGCTTAATACGGCACCAACCAATCAATGTGAAAGAACAAAAAGTCAACACAGCTGCAGGACAGGAACAAAGAACGGCAAACATTTGCACAAATCAGCTCCCAGTTATTCATTTGACCATCGACTATGTAAACAACATTAGTACAATTACATACACAGATGGTTTCAGCAAACTCGCTAATGCAGGAAAAGCACAGCAGGGTTAAACAGAAAAAATGAAAAGAGAAAACAAAGATTATATGAGGAAGGAAAGGGCAGAGGAGTGCACAAATCCATAAGCAATGATTAAAGGGTCATCTGTCAAAGTGTGTAAAAGCAAAAATCACTGCAGCCCTCTGAAATAACAACACACTGTCTCTCTACAGCTCTCACATTTCTCACATTTTTATGCGTGTAAGCAAATACGTTCAGTAGGAAACCTGATTCCAACCCCGAAACCCGACCCCTCATTTGTGTCACATCTTAGTCCCTCCCACTGAAGACACGAGGAGAGATGCGAGGAAAGAATTAATCTCTGCACGTCTCCCCTTGAAATGAATTGACAAACATCTGCACACTCATTATTCATTGTGTATTCTGTGTTGTGTATTTATTCTGTGCACAGATCAGTCCAACCAGTGAATAAGTAGACTTCACTGCACGAGACATTTCTACTGGCAGCAGCATGTTTTCTAAAATGTATTAATTATGGACATCTGCATTTATTGATATGTTGGTTGTAAATTAATCAGTTAATAATCTGGGTTATGGCTGTATGATGTAATTAATTGTAGAAATATGTAAATATATCCCACATCAGAATATACAGTAGTTTGTACCTGACGCATGTTTTTT
>NTHP01000273.1:469934-483148 GCA_003416845.1 Oplegnathus fasciatus
AGCATCACATGTGACTGAATGGAAAAATAGATTAAAAAAAGAAATATGCTCATTGCAGAAAAAATGCAACGCTCTCCTACCCCAATTGTTGAAATTTGATTTGATTTCCTACAACATTTGCTCGTGGCAACTAAAGCAACATGAACATTGTTACGGTTCTGTTTAATCAATTCAGAGCACTTGGTTAAGGTTAAGGTGCGTTTCCTTCCAAAACATGTTTGACAAAGTAAAGGAGCAGTACTGTATGTAAACGTATTTTGCAGGAAACAGTCGTAGATTTGATTTCTGGCGACATACAGTTTGTGTCAAGTGTCCAAGACAAAGAGATTCTTCCTTCTCGCTCGCTGCCATTTGTGCTCATGAAAAGTTAAAAGCCCACAGAGCCATTGCACCCAATAATCCCTTATTTTCAGAGTCAAACGACCCGCTGAGTCTTTTATTTTTATTTTTTCCCCCCTTACCCCGAGCTGCTCTTTCATTTCCATCTTAAAAATGACTGGTCTCCCGTCGGAGGACTGCTAAGTAATTTAAAAGCTAATGAGGGAAAATTAAAATGACACAGTGTTTCATCGGCAAGACATCTCTCTTTGATCGAGTGGCCCAATTAAAAGTAAGAAAGATAAAGAGACCCGAGGGGAGCTCGCTCTTTGTTCGCTTTTGTCAGGTGAATTAAGGTGCGGCTCAGTCTGAACCGGAGACCGGAACATCATGCTGCCGTTCAAATTGGATCCAGTGGTCAAATAAAAAAGGAATACTGATTACTGAGACATGAAAAGGATGAGACTGCAAAACGTTTGGTTTCGCCGTATGTAGCTGAAGTTAAATATCGTGGCTGACTACTGTGTAATGTCTTTGTTCCCTTCTGTCATATTTAAGGTTTGAGCTGTGCCAGTGCCAGACACTACGGTATCAGGGAATACGATCACTTCAGTGTTGAACAAAAAGGTTCTTCAACAACTCAAAGCAGCATCCCTGTGATTTGACACACTGTAAGGTAAGTCTGTTGGTATTCTTTATTTTTCAACATTGTCTGATTTCCACAGAGATAAGCTGCTAGCTCAAGGATGTAATTGTCTAGCTTACAAAAAAGACTGTAAGCGAGAGGAAACTACGAGCCGAGCTCCATCAAAAGCTAATAGATACACCTTCCGACAGCTCCAAAGCTGTTTGATTTTCATGACGTATCTTGGTGTAAAAATGGAAATGCAAACAGGAGACATCGTGGTTTTATCAGCAGTTAGTTTTGGAACTATTTGTGAAGGAACAACTGCTACAGTAGGTGCACTGACTGCACATAGCATCTCAAATGTCTTGTCATTATCGTAGAGGGAAGAAAATATCCATCCATCCATCCATTATCTGTACCGCTTATCCTTTTAGAGGGTCGCCGGAGTGCTGGAGCCAATCCCAGCTGGCACTGGGCAAAAGGCGGGGTACACCCTGGACAGGTCGGTAAGAAAATACAAAACTATAATTTTATAGTACAATAGTATCATTTTACTATTGTCCTAATGCTTCTTTATTTCAATGGTCAGTTGCATTAGCTACCTTTTATTGAGTTTTTTGGATGACGTTTCCAGAAGTTCTTATCTTTTATCAGTGTGGTTTCTTAGTGGTTATCCAAAACTCTCTCATGGTAGTGTTAGTGCCAGAGCTGTAGACCTGAGACGTGAAAGCAACATTTAACCACTTTGAACGTTCTGATATCACTTTATCACACGGCAAAGACCACGTATTTAACGAACGAGAAGGTTGTACTGCTCTGGTAACTAAATGAGATGCATAAGGATCTGTCCGATTCAGCTTAGCAGCGACAATAATGACTTGATCAATAAATCACATCCGCTTGCTTCGCTGTAATCGAATAAAAAGGAATAAAAAGCAACGTTAAGTTTGTTTCCAAGAAATTGTACAATGTAGATTTTTTTTACTATTTTTTCAGAGCTCACCACCTCTGCTAACCAATTGCCTGTAGCAAACCCTGGAAATATGTCGATTTACTTAGCGTGAGTGTTGTTATAATAAGTTGTTATCTCCGTAAGTTGACGTAGAGCAACCTTTTCAGCGTCCATCTCATCCACGTTTGTTGGAAGAGACTCTGGCTCTCGCACAGAAAGATGACATCCAACCTACAAAGCTCTGATTTGCTCGGTTGTTTTTTCCAACCACGGAATGAGCCACCAAAGAGCGCAACGCCAGACCTATCTGGATCGGTGGAAAAACTGTAGATGTGGGCAGCGATTCAGAGGACTGGAACAAGGCTAATCATTTTGTCCTTCCAACAGAACTTCATTCACAAAAAGAGGCCTCTTTTACCATTAAGGTAAAAATGGTGGATAGGTGTGCTTGCCATGTACATTTGTGCTCGCCACAACCATGAGTAAGTGCATTACACAACGTGACAGTTGGGTAAGTGTGTTGTCAGCTCGTCTTCCCAGCTTGAACCAGTTTGTATCAACATTAATATCCTGAATATTCACACAAACAAACAATCTGCGGAACTTCAATCCCACTGTGAGGACTTTTCCCCTCAAAACTATGAACAGCAGTGACATATTCTACATTTTAAGGTCATGCTTGCAAACAGGGATCTCGGTTAAGAAGCTTAACTACGGCCCAAGTATCATTCTCTAGAGTTTTATTAAGCAAACGGATCATCAGCTTATGGAGAGGAGACTTTATCAAATCTAGTGGAAAATAGTGCAGAGAGGGAGGGAGGGGTGGAGAGCTATCAGATGGTATATAGGATTAAATTCCCTGTGCCTGAGGAAATGTTGGCCCTACAAGTAAAACTATTAACAGGCTTGTCTGGGTTGAGGACATTTGGGAAGCTTTGGGCAGAATCTGGTGCTAAATGTCAACATGTTGGAAGATAAAAAAAAAAACTTTTTATCAAGACCAAGAGGGCGAATATTCACTGAAACAGACTGCATCAAATCAACCCCAGCACATGAAGGGAAGAGGCTCGAGCAGAGCCGGGCTCTCGGTGGGCGGCCATCTGCCTTGACCGGTTGGGTTGACAGAGAGAGAGAGATATAGACAGACAGGCAGACAGAGATGCAACAACGAGAATAACAACTATAATAATAATAGAAGTATAACTAATAATAACAATAGTAGCAGTGGGAGTCAAGCAGGCCGGTGGCGACAACGATGCACAGGAACCTGCGAGATGAGAAAGCACAAAAACTCTGGCGAAGATACGAAGTTAGTAACATGCATGATAATGAGACATGAATGAGTACAGACGGAGAGGAAGAGGAGGTGAGAGGAGCTCAGTGCATCATGGGAAATCTCCCGGCAATAATAATCAACAATCAATAAATAATTTTTTCCCCTGTTACACCACTGAATCAGTCTGCCTGGTAACACCAGAACCTTTAATAACAGTAATTGTTAGCCTCGCTACTCGTTTGTGTAGTGCCTGTAGGGCTGTCGGTGTTGGTCTTTCTGTCAGTCCAACGCTCAGAGTGACTATTGGATGGATTGCCGTGAAATTTGGTTCGACCATTCATGGTCCCCAGAAGATGAATCCTAATGACCTTGGTGATCTCCTGAGTTTTCAGCGCCAGTGTCCAAAGAGACTTCATATTCAAGTCGAGTCAAGTCAATTTTATTCATGTATCACCCTCAGGAGGCTTTACGATCTGTAAAGACCCTTCTAAATGTTAACGTTACACAATCCCGTGTTACCATGCTAATTTTACATGTTAATGTACTAAACATTGCGGCTCAAGGCTGACATCAAAAAGATAGCCAAGACAAGTATGGCATTATACAGCTGAGCCTGGACTAAAATGTCCCGACATGGCCACCGTACAGACGGTAATTGATTTAAATAACAATCATCTGCGCCAGCCATCCTCAGCACGAAATTTACATTTGTTGCCCCACTCGTGGTTAAAAACAAAACTAGTGTGTAATGAGAATCACAGCCTGGAGTCTGTAGCCTCGCTGGCCACAGACTTCTACTCACTCACATGAAACATTTGGAGCAGAGACATAATGAAGGGACGCATGATATGTAACGTGGTGTGCTACTTTCCTTCATTGGAAAGCTGATTATAGCAGCTATTGATCTGCTAACTGGGGACAAAAGAGTTTACTGATGAATAATTGACTCGGACGCTCTCGTGTGTCTTGCTGTTTATCGATGTTGTAGCAGATCATTGGCTGATCTGAAGGCAGGGCAGAGCGGTAACCTTGGTGTCTGTGGACACACACACACACGTATACTGTATATGCTTTTAGGGACGCTTCAATTTAAGATTCGAGAGTTGGCTGTTCTAACAGTTTCTACCAACATAGCTTGTAAATGCAGTCCTGTCTGTGCAGCTGCTCAGTTTCAGCATCTTTTCAGTGCACCACCAAGGACAGTTTTTATTCAGTTGCGAGCTGTAGACAAGCGACTGCAACACGGCCATTATTGTTCACACTGTTGCCTGCGTACTTTTTTGTGTACCTGGAGGACTGGGTCATAATTTCAAAGAAGTTCTTGCACACCTTAAAGTGTTAGTGACAGGTGAATAGGATCGATACCTCTTAACTTGAAAAGAAAACCAGAGAGTACCCGCTTGTGCTTGTGAGGTGAAACAGCTTCAGTCAGCTGTCCGGTCCTTTAAGCTCTTCGTGACGCCAAACAGAAAGCAGAAAGTCAGAGTCTCGGAGCTGCAGACTGTAACCCAGAAATGCCACATTTTTTGGGGCATAAAGACAGACAAACAGCAGGGGAGTCTGCCCAAATATCCTCAGGGCTGAAAACAGCAGAGAACTTGGATTTGGAGTATTTAGTGTCCCCGATACATTTTAACAGTATTATAAGATTAGCAATATAAGTAACATAACTATTACTTTACACTGCACTATATTACTTATATCACTGTATAACAATACTGCGTTACTACTATATTGTTATTATGGTGCTTTTATATTATTACATTATAATGCAACTCCAGCAATCATTAAATATGAACTATATATATATGTATGTATGTACTGTATAGGTATGAATAATAACTCCATTAAACATAATGATAATAATAATATAAAGTATATGATGTTATATATATATATAGATATATATATGTACAGTGTATATGTAATACACAGACTATATTGTAATATATAATATACAATACTATAAAGTATACTGTACATAATAGAAATTGAATAAAATACTATGATATATGACATATATAATGAGCATTTTATATTTATATATTTTAATGTCACCTCTCTAATTTCTTTAATCTCTTATTTCATTTTTAATTTATTTTATTCAAATAGTTCTTTATTGCGGCCTGTATCTGTGCTGCTGTAACATGGGAACTTCCCCTCTGGGCACCATAAAGTCTGTTATGTTATTTTATCCTACCTTGTATACATACAGTGATAATACATTAATGGATGACATGCCTCCATAATCAAGAACCTCAAGGAATGTAGCTTCAACCAGCCTGTTGACTGCAAAAACAAAACATTTCTAAAGCTACGTTTATAGTTCAAAAAATGTTTTCAATAAATTCTATATGTCACATTTAAAAGAGTGTTTGACCAACTTAACGCCTTTGAAAATGGGATTTTTAATGAAAGAAAAACAGGTCTTTTCATCTTTTATTCAGTGAGGTGATGTTGATGTAGAAAGAGCGCCAGGTGACGTCTGCATTAAATGCATGTTATCACTCTAGCCCTCATCCTTTTAAACCCACACACACACTCACACACACACACACACTAAGTGCTCACACAATGGGAGGTTAAATGAAGCTCCACAAAGCCGTTGATCTTCCTCAGAGAATATCTGATGACCCGTGGTTTTTATTTAGACTACACAAGGATGAAGCTAAAAACAGCCTCAGAGACGCCAAATGTGGAGCCTTTACTGCTGACAGGGAGGGGAGGGGGGGGCGAGGGGAAGATAAACCGACAAAGAGAAAAAAAAGATGGGTCAAATGAAGGGGCGTAGCAATATTGCTATATATATATATTTTATAAGCAGCAGATTATTTCTCAGAGTCGGACAGGTAAACAGAAAAAAAAGCATTAAAAATATGTAACTCAGCGTCTGAGAGGTAATAACGTGAATCTGGGTGCAAAGAGGAAATTGCATATATACTTAAAATGGGGTACTACTGTGTTACTTATTCAGTTATCATGATTTAAAATGGTTTATTCTTATTATTTCCGATATCCAAATGAAATTATAAACATGTCAAAGTGATTTTTATGCAATGTATTAATATTGTTTTATTGTTAAATGAATAAAAAAACAGTCTTGACGTATCAGAGGACCTTTACCCTGGGCGGGGCACAAGTGTTTGATTGACAGCTGAGCCTGTCGGGGTCGGAGAAACAGGTACCTGCTGGTTCCTGAAGCTTACAAGCTAAACACAGACAGTGTTTTTTGTTAGCAGTGGTGTTGAAGAATAAGGACCACAACATTTAACATCTAAACTGACCGACGTTGACGTTTTTAAAGTTATAATCTCGAAGATAAACCCACAAAGAGAAAAAAAAGATGGGGCAAATGAAGGGGCGCAGTAATATACTGAAGGTCCAGCGTCCTGCTCGCGCACAGTTTTTATAAGCAGCAGATTATTTCTCAGAGTCGGACAGGTAAACAGAAAAAAAAGGCATTGCCGCAAATTTGGCGATAATCTGTAATTGCAGGTGTGTTTTTGGAACTCACTTCAGTTTCAGTTTCAGTTTCCTCGTCTGTAGTCATCGACCTTTTTGTTGTTTGTTCAGCCATAGTAACCGTTACTCGCTAGCAGAGACCAGAAAAACACAGCACGCCGCTTCACACACGGGTGAGTTGAAGAGCGAGTCTGTTGCGTTAAAAGCCGAACCGTATACCGCTTGTGGTTTCTCCGGGAAAGTCGCCACAGACACCCGGGTCGTAATACTGCAAATGCTGCAGGCTTTCACCAGTGGGCCATAGGCTCAGTCACCATTGTGTTGCATCATTCGGCGATAGATAGTGACTTAACAGATGTTTATTTAAATGAAAATCTTCGAGATTGTATCTTTAAGCTATTTAAAGTGCTGTAGCTGACTAGCTCGCTATCAAGCCTGCAAACTCACGTCAGCAGTGCACTTTTTACCAGGTGGCTGTTTTTCATAGCTCGTTAAACAAGGCGAGGAGCAACACAAGACGGTTCCACGTTTGTAGAAGGACAAATGAGCAGGAAAGCCAATAGGTCTTTTTCACTGAAGACTGTCAGAGGTCTAAATAATAAAATGAATGATGGCTGAATTCCATCTCACACTGTCATGGCCTACCGGGACACTCGACTAGAACGGAGCCAGCATTAATTTTATTAGTAACCCCTGTCCTACTATCAAAACGTCTGTGCCTCTGGCTGCCGTCTGGCTGTTAGTCAGAGTCGCTGTCAGTCAGTGACAGAACTGATGGTACTGCTTTATGCAAACATGCTTTGAAATGAAATGATTTGAACTGGTTGTATACACAGATGTTTGTCTATGTCAAGCCTGTATGAACAGCGACGGCTGTGAGGCAGTTTTGGCGCAGTGGCCACAGAAATGCTCCTTTAGCAGGTCACATGACACTCACATGGTCCCAAAAGACTTACACAATCTCCCATACACAATCATTAAAAAAAGAAAGGGCTTTAAAATGATGTTGTTGTTACAAAAAAAAAATGAATTATGAATTTTTATAATCAGAATTTGATCCATTTGATCCAATAAAATTTGCTGGTCTCAAAGTCCTGTACCAGTAAATCATTTTTATGATCATCTCATTCCATGTTTCTTTTCCTGGGACAGCTTTTTTGTGATGTCGCCACGTTCCCACATCTCAGCAGTTAACTTGGTGAGTATTATGTTGTTATTACTAATTGAAATGACGGACAAATCTACCTAAATAAGATGCAAAAAACTGGGATTATTAACAACTTGTATTAATGTAACTGAAAATCCAGAATATACTGAGCAGAAATAGACGGGATGACTTGACGTCTCTGACTTGAGAAGGAGAAAGAAAACAAAACGCTGCCACACTGCCGGACGAGCTCTCGCGGGTTTTGACACGGCGTCCTCTGCGGCTTTGTTCTGTGAAAACGACAGATTTCACTGAGCAGCTGTGTCGTTTCTGTGCTGCACAAATAGAGAAAGAGAGACAGAGAGCTGTTGGCTTTCGTTTTGTTTTCCGTTTTTCATTTTTCTATTTGTCTCGAGTCTATAATAGAGCAGGACGAGCTGCTGCTGCCGCCGCCGCCGCCGCTGCTGCTGCTGGCGAGCTGCCATGGTTCAGCTAGCATGATTTTAGCCTTCATGCCATCACACACACACACACACACACACACACACATGCAACTTCACATCAACAATGACACCGACAGCAGTGTACAGGCACACATACAACACACACACACACACACACACACAGTGGCTTATGCTCACTAATCGTCTTCTCATTCATTGTCACACTAACTTGGAAAAAATATGGAAGGGATTTGCTGAGCGCTGGGCCAGATGTGATAATACTGATCCAGGAGGGTTGACCTGGGGGGAGGGAGTGTGAGTGTGTGTGTGTGTGTGTGTGTGTGTGTGTAGTAGGAGTGGAGGGAATATCACAGTGTGTGATTGTCTGCCTCTCCTCTTTGTAAATAGAAGCAGAGGAGACAATCTGCCCCTCTTTGTGTGTTATTTTCTCTTTGTTGAGGCTCCAGGAGAGCCTCAGACAGATTAGCAGCATTATCAACGTCTAACAGTGCAGAGGTCGAAGGTCAGAGTAACTGTGACGATTCAGGAGCTAATCTCCTTGATGGAGACAGGCGTGAAAAACGTCAGAGAGATACATGACAGATCGACCTGCTGGCCACGTTTTAAAGGACACAGACGGCAAAATGATGGAGATGCATGCGTCAGTAGCTCCATGCTAACACTTTAGCTGCTAGTTGACAAAGTGGTTTGGTTTTGGTCTGATACCAAGCAACACCAGGACAGGTAGACTATAAAGCTTAAAGTATGCGTACACACCCGTCCTGTGGTGACAACAACGTTATTTGAGGCTGCTAAAATCTTTCTTATTTTAAACTTCTGTTTTAAACTGTTTTCAGAGCTGCATTTCTTGTGTGAAAGGTGATTTGAATCTCGATGAAAGTTTCTAATCGTACGTAAAAAGAAATGAATGTAACGATTATTTTTTAATTTGTAGCCAAATCATTTGTAGATACTGGTTATCAAAGTTAGCGTCACCTTAATTAAATTCATCACGTCCTGTAGTGCCATTTTCATACACTTTGTTCTGTTTTAGTGCCTATTTTATTGTTTTTATTCTATTCTCATTTAAATATTTGAATATCTGTTTATACATTTTCTGTGTATGTAGTGAGAAGGGGGCTACAGTTACATTTCATTATGCAATCCTGTGTTGTATAACGACAATAAAGCTGAACCCTGAACCTTGAAGGTACCCTGTGTTACAAAACGGGGACCGGCTCTTAAAAACAATGGGCGCGATGCACGAACCACTCGTGCGAACAGATTCGTTCTTAAGTGGCTCGTACGCGTGATTTGGAAGAACTTGCTGCCTTCACCAATTCTGTCGTATGTTGAATTTTCTCTTAGGCACGAACACAGTTTGCAAGTGGTCCAGACCTGTCGTAGACTCGTAGGAGTTATGTGCAATTTGTCTGCTGTTACCCAAAGTTTTCCTCTAATGGATTGTATATTTCATTTCTTTGAAAATCCTTTACAAATTACACTTCATAATTATGTTGACATTATCCTGTTTGACCCTGCAATTTGAATTACAATATAATTCTAAATTTATTCATATAGCCTCACAATATCATTTTTAATTTAAATTGCTATTGCTAATATGCTATTGCATAACACTACAGTATCAATATGAATATCTCAAACTGCAAAACGACTTACATTATGCACTAATTGAAAGTTAAGATAAGAATACGAAAATGTTCTTGCATGAGGCCCATTGCTCCATGGTGCTTCGAGTGGTCAAAGCTCCCCAGGGTACCTTTAACAGGTGGTTTAACAGGTTGCTGTTTTCGCTCAGTTGCTGAAGGCTGTGGTCAGGACGTTGGCCGCCCACTAATCGGAAGATCGGCGGTTGAAGTGTCCGTGGGCAAGATACTGAACCCCAAATCGCTCCCAATGGCTGAGCCATTGGTGTGTGAGTGTGTGTGTAAATGAGTGTATGAATGTGTGTGTGAATGGGTGAGTAGTACGTAGTGTAAAGCGCTTTGAGTGGTCGGAGGACTAGAAAAGCGCTATATGAGTGCAAGTCCATTTACCATTTAAATGAAGGATAATCTCTTGTTTGACGGTAGGTGGCAATGATGCTGTCAGGTGGTCAAAATTGAGTGGTAAATGGAAGAAGAGCTCTGTATTGTGCAAAACACAGAATGCAAAAAATCCTTAAAAAGTCAAAGGGGATATATTTTTTAAGAAAAGAGCAATAAGTACTCAAATACAATAGTATGAGGTAAAGGCCTAATTAAGATTTACCCATTGCAGGTACAGGTTATAGTGATGTACGGAAGAGTCTATCAGTACCTTCAAATCAGAAGTAACTTTTCTTGATTACGTCTTTCAAACAGAGACAACAAACATAAGTGGAAAACAAGTCTGACTAATAACACGTGTCAATACGATTGACTGGTTTTATTATCTCTGTTTTACAAACTGTTTTTTTTTGGTTTCCAAGTGGTCAGATCGTTGACTGCCCCATCAGACTTTGTGGTACTGATGTCACTATTATTATTAACTTGATGTGTGCAGTGTTATTATTACTGAACAATGTAATTGACCATAATGATCCTTTTGAATCACACTTTTAAGGCAGCGTGAAAGCATATGTTCGTATCAGAAATAGGTTAAAACATTTCCCACTGAATAAATAATCATGTGAGACAGAGAAGCAGCAAAATCTCACATTTTCATGAAAGCCCTGCCAGAAAATAATTTGCTATTTTAACTTAAACAAAGCAACGTTTTGTCTTTCAGTCAGACTTGGATACGAAATGTCTTACTAATTATCAACGCTTTGGAAACGCCTGCGAGCATAAGCGTGATTTAAATGTGTAAAATGTTTCCACCTGCTATAAATGGCAGCACTTTTGTAATTAGCATCGGCCTCCCTCCAGCTTGTGGAGGGAAGTCATGAGGTGTCAAAACAACCATGTCCGTCTGCAGCCATATTATCAGAGAGACGATGAGTAGCGCCCGGGCCGTGATATTCTTATTCAGACCAACTAAGAAACAATTCCCCCTTAAAAAATGACAGCGGCTGTTCGCAGGCAGTCATTCTGAGAAAGGTTAAACACTTCACTCTGTGAGATCTGTTCAAGCCCCGGACATCTGCTGGTCTGTGATAAGACGCTCGCTTTGAAAAGAACATGATTCATATATAGAGCTTGTTGAAATGTTGTGTTGAAGTATTTATACTTGTTCATATATAAAGAAATGTTGTGGAAGTATTTATAGTCATACTTTGGGTGTATCATAACATGTAGCGGCCCTTTGCAGAGGACGGCACTGACATGTTGACAATAATTTAATGTGTTCAAGGGCGTTTCAGAATAAGAGATTTGGGGGTCAGCTGCTGAACAGAAACTTTGATTAATGCACAAAGTGACCAAATTCACATTATCCTTTCCACACTGTCCTCACACTCATTATTTTTTGTCTTCTAGGTTTTCAGACGACATCATACATGAATCAAAGAGGATGATGTGTCCTCAGATGTCGTAGAGTCTTTGAATGCACCACAAGGACGTTTTTGAAAGTGTCTGCTCACGACTGCAACACCACACCGTGATAATGTGACTTCATAATAAATAAAAGTAGCTGTGATGTCCTGTTGATCCCAAACCATGTTTCACATCTCTGCAGGAGACGATCAGACACAGTAGATGTCCTCTGTGTGACTTCATTTATAGATTAGCTGTACGTACGTGTTTTTGAGTTTACTATCTACATATTTACAAGGTTAAATTGTTTAATAGCAGCTCACAGCTGTCGCAATCATCAGCTCCAATGTACCTCTATGGTTTTACCTCACATTTACCTCAGTATTCTTTCAATATCCAAAATTAAATCAGTGACAAAATATTGGAATCTGGGGACACTTCAAAAAAGTACATACAGACTTTATAAAAGAATTTAATTCCATAATTGCATCACAAAACAGGAAAACAAAATAAAAGAACAACGTTAGATATCATTTCATCAAAATTTGATGTATTTGACTTCGGATGAAATGGAGAAGAAAATTAAGATTTGATAACAAAAGTCGGATCCTCCCTTAAAAGGGCTGTTTGAACAAGTTTCTACCATTGGGGACTTTAAAAATGCTTCGCAAGGTTACTTTGTGCGGAATGATCTCCTTGTAAGAAAATGGCTCCCTCGTGGTGACAATGGCCCTCATTTATGAAACGAACGTACAGCAGAAAACTGGGCGTATGGTCGTTTCCACGCAAAGCTCGGCATTTATCAATATGGACGTGAGCGGAGACAACGATCAAATCTCAGGTCAAGTCTCAACCCGTGTACGCAAGTTTTCGAGTGAGCGTGGACTTAAGGTGCAGCGTAGTAAATCTGTCGGAGGATTGTTCAGACCATTCTGACTGACATCTAAGCATATGCAGACGTGTATTCATCATTTAAAAATATGTAGCCAACTTTGCAAAGGCATCAACTGTGTGTCATATATCACTCACATAAATAAGTATTTCCAAATTGTTTGCAATTTACGAGGTTAACAGTTTTTGATATAAGATTAATTTATAGACTACACATATCACGGATGTATAAATTAAATATTCAAACCTCAGCTGATGTTGACCGCAGCACCGCTGTTGACCGCAGCAGTGATTTCATTCCATACAGCATTCCTCCGACTTCCTTTGATGCCACTTTTCAGGCTCCCAAATAAAACTAGTTGGTTTAATTGAACTTGTGATGTCAACGTTTCTATCTCCAGGTCGGAGAAGTTCCTCTTCTTGGCCGGATTACGTTTCTCTCTGTCGTAAACTCTCAGGGCGAGGCGTCTAAACAGAGAATATAGAGGGGCGTAATATTTAAATGAGGATTGTTTTCAGCCGCCACATTTATCAACGTCCGATCATTGTTAAGCTGGGATTGGCGAGGTACGAACGTTTCATGAATCACACGTGAACCCTGTCGTAAGATGATTTCTGCACTCGGATCTGCGCTGGTTTCTA
>NTHP01000273.1:485165-519155 GCA_003416845.1 Oplegnathus fasciatus
CAGAGCTCTGTGCAGGTCAGTCAAGTTCTTCCACATCAAACTGGGAAAACCATTTCTTTATGGCTTTGTGCAGGCGGGCACTGATTAAGATTAAGACTTCCCTTCATTGAAGCTAAGGAGCCTTAAATCACGAAAAACAGCACCAGACCAAAAGAACGTGTTAAAAGTAAAAGTTAAGTGGCGTGTCCAAAAACTTTTGGACATATAGTGTCAGACAAATGTACTGTAGCATACATACGACTGTCTAATAATCTACAAACTTACATAAACCTCTGTTCTTAAAATTAGTCAATAATAATGTAAAGTATCCTTGATTTGCAGTTAATGGTCTATGACATTAAAAACCAGCTGTATGGTGCTTTGAGCAGCTGCTGTATAGTATCTGTATCACTCCTGCTGACTGTTTCTGTTGTGGAATAGCTCAAGGACAACACCGCGGCTCAACAAATAGACTGTAACGTCTAATTCATGCCTTCGCAGCGCTGCTCCCCAGTCTCATTTCCCATGTATAGGACAAGTGCTCGGCCTTGAGGGCTCTCCATTGTGCCAGGCTAATGGTGTGCATGTGCCACAAAACGGCTTCTCATCTTCAAAAGAGGGCATATGTTCCCTTTTCAAAGGCCCTCAGAGCCATTTATGTCCCTCTTCCTTTCCAACAAACGGACGTCACAAAGTGCAATCAATGGACTAACTGCTGCCTGTGTGCCCAGACCGCCGATCCGGTTAAATGGAGAATTCATGAGTCTGAGAGGCTGCCGGAGTCATCCACATGTCCACTGCAGGGTCATAAACACAGAACAAGAACCAACACATACTGTAGGTAGCAGGATTGTCTAATTTTTCTACATACAAAAATGTATGTCATCGGAACAATTTTGAAGCTGCAATAATCACATAATAAACTGACACATTATGGCTTTAAACTGAAAATGCAAACATTGTGTAAAGTCTCCTTATTAAAATGGTTTAACATCCGCTACATTGGCTTCCATTCAGTTTATGCAGGAGGAAAGTTAAGACAACGCACATTTAGCTTTTAAAAATACTAAAAATATACAATGGCCTGACTGTTTATTCTTTATAAAAATTCAATGCTTCAGTCAGGTTCTTAATTTTTTGCACCTTTTCCATGTTTGTTTGTCTGCCATTCACTAAATCACCTGTCCAGATCCTGATGTTCTCCATCCGAACAGCAGGAGCCCTCAGTGTGTTCCCACCAGTTCCAGTCACCTGTTTCCCATACCTACCTGCCCACCTGCTTTCCATTATCCTCCGACTATATAAACCAACCCATTTCCTTGCCACATTGTCTGAGCCTTCTTAGTCATGGTGGTTGAGCCTACCTTTTACCAACTTATCCTGGCCTTTCTGATACAGTAAGCACTGCTTTTAACCTACCTGCCTTATCTTTACAATGTGGGTTAGATGTAGGATTTGACGTTGGTCCCGTTCAGTAGTACTTACTTAGTAGTCTACTTCCAAGTAGAGGTCTTTGTGGTTTCTCTCAGTTCCTTGTAACCAAGACCCAACCTGAGGGTCCAGATTATATTCAGTCTAATTGGGTCAGGTAGACGAGTCTTGACGAGTCTGTGTCAGCGTATCTAATACCTGAGTGGATCTGCCCAGACTCTCTATCAGCTCTGTCATGGTGAAACTGATTCATAAGACATCTGTTGCTAATTGATGGCTCCTTCTCTCTCTGTCTGGGTCTGTTGTCGACTGCATTTTGGATTGGGTCAAATTATCCTGTGGTTTATTTTGAACTGTCTGACTGTCCTTGGGTCTCTTTCGTATCGGGTCTCTGGAAAAAAAAAAAAAATGCGCGACAGGTTTGGTATTCCACGAGAACCAAAAACTTTGGACCCATGAAGAGTGGGGACCCTGGTAAAATGAGCAAGAACCAACACATACTGTAGGTAGCAGGATTGTCTCATTTTTCTACAAACAAAAATGGATGTCATCAGAACAATTTTATAGCTGCAATAATCACAAAAAAATTGAGTCATTATTATTATTATCAAACTGGTTACGGAGCCTCTCAGAAGCCTCCAACATGCAGAAAACAAAAAAAAGTATGTATGTGTGGGAGGACTACCTTGACCCATGTTTCCCCCGCCACCTTTCAAATTAAAAATTCACAGACTTGCCTATAATATCACTAATGGCTTTCAAAAATCCACATCACTCAATCCCTGATTTCAATTGTGCAACTCTGACAAAATAATTCATCTTTAGCACTAACACAAAGAGATAAAGGACAAAATGCACTAAAAGAGAAAGTGCTGTGGTTGCTAAATTTCCAGAGATTAGCATTTCCAAAGAAAGTGGACTTACTGATGCTGACAACGCTCACCTCCTCATTTATTCAAAAGCGTAACCCTCTTGTTCCGCACATTAGCCATGCAGATTTTCTACTAACTTTGTTTTCTTTTCACCCGTTGGATTTAGTATTCTTCTGCTGCGTTCTTTCCCTTGCGATAATTATACGCTGCAGTGAACAATATTGTCCTTCGCAAGGGCTTATTCACTGTCCAGTTATTTCAACCATGCATTTTAATATCACCCACACATTTAAAAGCTATCCACTGTCATACCCCGTCAACCAGGCTATTGTGGCAGTTTTTATTTGCTTCACACTTGGTGTAACCTGTAATCAAAACTCCCTCCATGCAAATAATAACAGATACATCAAAGGAGATAAGACTTGATTCAAACCGTACATGCAGCTAAATCTGATGTATTTATGGGAACACTCCAAAATACCTTCAGTTTTGAGCCCCAGTTGAGGACGATGTAAATGTGTTAGGCAATGATATGTTTGGATTTAATTCTCTTCAGAAGCTGGAGTCATTTTTACCTGTCTGGTCCACCAATAATTAGAGTCCCGTCCAAACAGTTGCCTTGTATGTTTAGATGGACATTTCAGTATTTATTCTGTTGTTGAATTTAAAATTGCATTTAAGTCTGCGTGCTATCTAGCCTAAATCTGACTTAATTTCCATTTTGCTTTACGTCATTAGCTCTGGTAGAATTATTTAATAAACGCTGTTAATCCCGATAAGCATTATGTTTAAACCTGCAATAACTGATATTATATTTAAGTTGATATGGTGAACTTGTCAAATAGTTGCTTATTTACGCTTTCTTGATGCCAGCGTGTTGTCAGTTCAGCAGGAAGCCTTCTATCGTAGCTTGAATAAATGGAGAAAAATGAATGAACAGATTCATTTCATTGCCAATATGATAATAATTAAACTATCCTCATGTGATACCGCGGCTCATTTCGTTTTGTTGCAATTTTTCCTTTTTCCAGTTCTGACAATAGCTTGCCAGAACTTCTTTTAATTGTTCTGGAAGTCCGAAACATCCAAGAAATGTTTTCACACTGAAAACGAACTGAACCCTGAACCAAGACCACCTCTTTTTGTCAGAGAAAGGTTCAGCTGTTTGGTCTGGACCAAGTTCTGTTATAAGAGCTCTAGGTCTCAACTTTATGAATTAATTTAACATCTCATGTCGAATTTTTATTATTCATGTGGCAGGTAGGTACAGGGGTTTGATGTGTTTGACCTTGTCCAAAACGGAGCCAAACCCGATGTAGATAAATACATTTTCCGATCCGAAAAGGGACCATAGGACAGCCAGACCTGGTCTGTAGACCCAGAGATTATTCAACCCGAACCAAAAACCTGAACAGGCCCAAGTAGAGAAAACATACTGACACACAGACCCGAGACCTGCTGCAATACAACAAGACTCCATCTGACCCGATTAGACTGAAAAAATTTGGATCTGGCCCGACATGGTTCCGGCGTCAGGTTTCACTAACTGGGAGAGTGCATTTACTTGTATAGTATGAAATCTAATACACAGAATTATGTGCTTTGAAATGTGTGAATGCTTCAGTTCATTGTGTTATATTTTTGTACTTTGTGTTCTTCCACCTTTGTGAGTTTGTTTTTTATCAGAGAGATTATGTACCAACACAGGGCCATTGTGCACTTCCACTGAGTGTGGTTTAACACAGGTTCACACACCACAATAAGGCCACTGAGAGGTAAAGTGGCTGTGCAGCTGCTTGTGAAAAGGAGGAGGAGGAGGAGGAGATCCTGTTAGTCTCTGCTCCGGATGATGAGCTGAAATCACGGAGGGGAGAACAAACAACCCTGGCGGCTGCCTCCAAAGCCACGATCTGAGCCTGAAGCAGGTTGGCCCTTCATCTGCATCTCAATGAGGAATTTGATCACAGCTCAGCATTCAGAGGCAACAGCACAATGTGAGGCTACCGGGGCCGCCGCTTTCAGATATGAAAATACGCCTGGGAAACAAATTAAAGACGGAGGGGGAAGAGAGTCGAGTGAAGCTAAAAACCAGCATGTTTGCTGTGTTTGATTCATACTCTGCAGCGTTTCTCCCTCAAGGTTCGTTTGTTTTTCTAGATGATAATGATGACATTCAAACTCAAAAAATGTCTGCTGAGTCCCCTGACAACAATTTACTCAGGGCCCTGAAACTGTAAATATGTATAATCCTTGGCATGCTCCAGGGGGGACCCTATCCAAGTCTTGGTCCTATGAGTCTCTATTAAGAAATGGCTGTCATGTCTAAGAGAGCTGTGGTGCAGTTCTTTGGGAACAAGACTTTACATGGAAAACATGATGTCTGGACTGGTGCTCACATTACGCTGTTTCTCATGTTTTCAGGGACAGAAAACGAGAAGAGATTTGCATGCTTAGCCAGACACTGAAATCAGATTTGCTTAAAGTAATAATTCGACATCTTGGGAAATGTGCTTATTTACTTTCTTGCTGACAGTTGATGAGAAGAACGATTACACTCTCATGTGAATATGTTAAGTATAAAGACTGGAAACAGCTAGCCTGGCTCAGACCAAAACTGAGAGTGACTGAGTGTAGAGACTTCCTTAGCAAGACAGCGAATAGGCGTATTTCCCAAAATGTCTTAAAGGTCCTAAATGCGATGTTGCAGTAGAGCACAGTGTCTCAGGCCAAAACAAACGGGCCTCAAATGGACTTCATTCAAACTCGACAGAAACAAAATAAAACTCACCAAAACCGTTAGGCTATAAATAACTAGTAATAGTAAACTTGACTATTCAACTTGAGAGGAATATGTGCGCGTAGCTCTCTCAGCCGCTGCTCGCCCACAGACAGCTGCTGAGTGCTGGGAGCTTTAGAGGAGAGAGCCGAGAGCAGAGCCGGAGCTTCTGGAGGAATAAGCACTCAGAGTCACACCGGATTCTGCTCTGACCTGGAGCCGTTTACCGGCAGGAGAAGAGCTCAGAGTTTAGTTTTCAAACTTTTGGGATTAAAAAAGCGGATTTATCTTCATTCTAGCTCCTCATCCACGATGGGTGTTATAATGTAATTACTCTCTCCTTCGTCCATATTGACTGCTGACTGGTGGGGAAATGTACAGAGGAGAGGGGGAAAAAACTGGAGGAAAATAACAGAAAGTACCGGAGTCTCTGGTGGGTGCAGAGTTCGAACACAAACACAGACACACACCCTCAGACACAGCTGTGCCTGCCGTTGCTCACTAGGAACCATTAGCTTGCTAGCTATCATGCTAATGCTAGCTAGTTGGGAATGCCTTCAGCTGAATGTTTCAAACTGTTGTCTCGCTTTTACATCGCTGTGTGGGAGGTCGCTCTCTTAGTCTCTTTATAAACATTCACACGCAGCCGTCCCGGCTTCAAAACAAAGAACAGAGAAGCAACACACACAGAGGGAGTGTGACTTTACGCTCAGATCAGGACGCCATTACTTCACCATATCTTCACATAGCAAGTAGTTGTTTGCTGCTATATTAATGTTCTGAGTGTCATATTTAGGACCTTTAAGGACATAAGCTGGTAAATTAACCAATAAACTAAAATGTGTCCAACAAACAGGTTCAATAAAAAAGCTACATGAGACTAATAATAATAAGTCCTGGCCTGGATGTTATTAGACAGTAAGTTTACGGGTACAGAAATAATTCTTAAGCACAGATCAGACATGAAACTACTTTACTAGTGAAAAAATAAACATTCAAACTGGAAACTGTCAATATGACTAGACAGATGTTGACGGAAATTAAGTTCTTTTTTGGGGGGGCAAAGAACAAGCTGTAAACACAACACTGACATATTACCACGCTTAGGGTTGATATGATGAACTTAGCAAACAGTTGCCTATTTACATATGCAGCAAACATGGAGAAACACTCATTTATTTGTAGTCCTGTTTGTGTCCACTTGATGAATTGAAGTCACCCTCCTTTTGGCTGTGTTTCCACCAACTGTCACTGGATGATAATTGTCTGTGGGTTTGTCACCATGGTTCAGTTTTCTTACACACTGGAGTAATAAATATGATTCATAATTTACTGTCTTGGCTTTTCACAGCCGAGAAGTGTTTTGACATCGTCATTCAGCACACCATCGTGCAGCTGAACTGCAAAACTGTCACTGTTAATTTAACTCTGAAAGTGTAAAAACTCAGAAGATCACTAAACTGACTGACAGGTATCACCTCCATCAGCAGGACAAGTGATCAGTAAGTGATTGGGCACTGGTCAGAAAGTTGGGACGGTGCAAGCTTTTAAGCTTTGAACAGGTAGACAAGCAGAGAAGCAAGATATGGAAGAGAAGAAGAAAGTCATGTGTTTCTTAAACAGCACACTCACACACACGTTCTCACTGCATCAGCCATCGCGGCGGGGAGTCGATGAGTCATCTCTGTAGCTTTTATACAGGCGGTGCATCAATCACCTTCTCCTGATGGGAGCAGATGGCACGTGGCGGCTCAACCAGCATGGAGAAGTGTGGTGGTGTGTGTGTGTGTGTGTGTGTGTTTGTGTATCGGGGAGGGGGGGTTGGTGCTGAGAGTGCCAGCCGGCGAGGGAGGACGAGATCGGTTGGATGAAGACTGATGCAAACAGCAGCACATAGGCCGCCGGAGAGCAGCCGCCCACAGACAGGAGCGCTCGGTGTTCAGTGTTGATCCGGCGCCAGAGAAGCAGCTGTGCTGCAGGTGCAACAACAACAGAAGAAGAAAAAGAAGAAGAGGGAGAAGAAGTGTGGGAGGGCGGTGCTGTGATCGGAGGAATGTGTGACTCGTCAGTGGAGCAGGAAAAGGAGGAAGATGAAGCAGAAGGGCATCAGGTCGTCGTGGTGGCCCAGGTGTCACAGCAGTTAGTGAGAGGGCGGGTTGTTTACAGCAGGATTAGTGACGAGCCGGTACTCAGAGTGTGTGTGTGTGTGTGTGTGTGTGGGCAGATCACAGTTGGATGTTTGCAGATGGGTATAGATTTAGACAGTAAGACTGGCGTTCATTAACAACACAAAACCAAAACCAACAATTAATTGAAATGGAAGTGCATTCCTGAATATATTCAGTAAACTACACTCAGCATGGACATATTTTGGACAACAGTGGAGCTCTGTGGCTCAGAGGAAGCAGATATATCAGGCTTTGATACACACTGGAATTGTTTTATTTTTTTGTCTCCACAATTTCCTTTTTTTCTGAAAACAGAAATTGGAAAATTGAACATCTACAATTCCATGACAACTGGTCAACTCTTATCTGCTGAGGAAGATCGTGAGATATGATTGAAAGCTCCAGAACAGCTACTGAACGGACCTTGAGGTGGGATTTTTCCAAGATCAACAATGAACTCCTTTAAAAGAACCTGCAGGTCAAAGCTGCATTAAACCCAAGCAGCTCATTAGATTAGATTGTCCACACAATGTTTATTTTGCACTGCATTCGGCCGCACAGCATTGTATGTGCAGCTAGCCAAAGCCAAAGCTGTCCAGTATCGCTGAAACAGCATCCAATGTAGCATCACGACTGTGTAAAACAGTGTCAAGGGGACAAGGACAAATGTATTGAATGTGATAACCAAACAATGTTAATATGAAGGAATAAATTCTGCATTTGCAGGCACCTCATTAGTTAACACTCTGGGTGCTCCTCCCTAACTGAACAGAGTAGACACAACAACCTGGAAATTCAGTTCCTACTGCAGTAACTTGAAACTAAACCCTGCGCACAAGTTAAGCATTTGGAAAGCTATTCTTTTCTCCATTACACCTGCCAGGCTCTGTAGATTTATTGTTGTCTGCCTGTTGTTGTTCTTTTATTTAGCAGCCTGTCAAGTGATGTCCAAGTAATGTGCATTTCCCTGCAAAATAGGAAACATGATTTTGATTAAAATCAGCACATGTATGAAGACAAGCGCAAGAGCAGCTCCTCTCATGATAATGAACAACAGCTTCCCTCCTCACACACGGAGTGAACAGAGACCTGAAGGCAAACAGCAGCACCGACACATATCCACTCTCCTCCTCAGATGCTCTGGTGCGTGACCTCACACGCAAGTGCAAACACGAACATATAGAAACAAACGCTCGTTTGTTTTTCGCCCCTCCGGCTCTCAGCTTCATCTTTTTCTCTGACGTAATTTAAGATGCCATTTTTTTTTGTCAGCTGGAGATCCACTTTCTCCTCGAGTCAGATATGAAAGCTTTCAGGGCCTCGGGCGTGCGTGCCACAGCAGTTAGAAAAAAATTAATAAATAAAATAAAGAAGTTCCAGGTTGGAGCTGGTGGGCTGGATGTCGTTGGCTTTTACTGATAGTGTCACGGACTGATTGAAGCTCTGGGAGGAGTCCTGAGGTTGTCGAGAGGCGGAGTATGTACTGTAAAATGTTGGTTTGTTTTGCCTGGAGGGTAAACTTTTCACTGTAATGCCTTTATGATATCAAAGTGATTATGTAATCATATAGCCATTCCACTCTGGCAGACAGATAACATCAGTGATGCTAAGAAGAGAAATGTGGACGTCCTCTCCGGTGGTGACTACTGGAGTTTGGAAAGAAAACACACAAACTGCAGTGTGTTCTCCTCCTCTCTAAAGTATACAGTCTCTAACACAACTGTAGCACTCTGTAAAGCAAATATGGCTCAGTTGCATTAAAGGTTGAAAAAGAGTTTTCCTACATTGCAAGACTTAAATGAAGAAGACACAACTAGAAACAAAGTGGTTTGACAGTCACACTTTAAAGATTGTATTCACCAAAGAGAAGAAAAACTGGAGACATTTCATCATAATTATAATTTCTCTATCTCGTAATTATGAGTTAAAGAGCTCATAATTCAAGAGAATACCTCATAATTTTGAGACCTGTGTCTTTGCTGAATGCGAGTGAAAGTTTTTACTGAGATTGACGGAGAGTGAAACGACGTATGTAGCTGTGACTTTGGTCTCATGGTTCCCAGAGGATGAATTCTAATGACTTTGGCTTTGACTTTTCATCTGCCAGCAAGTCAAAATCTCCACTTCAACTCATGACATCAGGGCGATCACTTCACCGTTATTTTTGCACTTTTCTACTTTTTTTTATGCCTGCTAAAACTTCCCTATCATTCCAAACCCTGTCATACCCATCCTGTCCAGTGGTTCACTTGATTACAACCTGCCCCTCATTCACAGCCACCACCTACGTATATACCTGCCCTCTGGCTTCAAGTCAAGTCAATTGTATTTATATAGCCCAATATCATAAATCACATATTTTCCTTGTTTTGCAATCTGTCACACCCTCTGTCCTTTGACCCTCAGTCTTCACTACAGCCCTTTCTGTCTGCCTGCCTGCTAATGATCTATGCCTATTTTTGTTTTTTGCTCCATTTGGATTTGTTTGCTACCTGCTCTGCCTCTGCGTCCTGCTTTTGAGCTTTCATAACAATTACCAGATTTCTCACAAGATACCTAAAAGTCAGTTTTAGCATGTACTTTGAGCTTAGAGATTAGCTGGTGCCAATATAGCATCCTAACATTGTCCATCCGTTGTGGACAGTTATCCCCTGAAGGTCACGGCTTCATATTTTGAGTCACACATAATTACATCTTCTGAAATATCATTTTTCCTAAACTGTCTCCTGAAAGTAGTTTTGAAATACGCCAATCATTTTTGAAAACTCAGCTCATTTTTATGAAATATTGTTTCATCCTTCACAATAACACAGATTAATTCAGGCTGTTGCTTTTGGTCTCCAGTCAAAGACGCCATCTGACAGGTGAAGATATGAGTCCAGTATCCACATGTTGTACAGTACAACTCATAAAAAGGGAAACTGGTGACTTGTCCTGCCTATCAGACACCTTTTTGTCAATATAAATATAATCAGATTAGACTGTTGTTTTTGTGCTTTTGTTTTCTTATAATCAGTCTGTTTCTTCCACTTGTGTGTGACATGGACTGAAGCACCATCGTATATTCTCAGCATGTACTCTTTTTTCTTTTCCAGGGACTGCGTACGTCTCTACACCTCTCTGCTATCGACTTACAAAACGTCTGATCTTGTTAATGCAGGCAAACTCCCTGATCTTTCAAGAGCACGGGCTACACAACATTCGAAGCATCGTAACGCTTTTCCTGCACGAGGGGTGTCTGTTCCACCTGAAATTCAATAAGCCGTTTCAGGTCAGCCGTTTCCTTACAGAGAATACTCGAGTCACACGTTGAAGTGGAGCAAAAAGGTGCTGCCTGATGACTACAGTCAGTGGGTGAAATGCAAAGTCAATGCCCCTGTGAGCAAAGCCGGCTCCATAAAGAAATGGGTTTCCCAGTTTGGTGTGGAAGAACTTCACTGGCCTGCGCCCACCTCTGGGATGGAACGCAGACTGTGAGCCAGACCCTAAAACCCAAAATCAGTGTTGGACCTCACAATGCTCTTGTGGCTGAATGGGAGCAAATCCGACAAGATTGGAGGCTGTTATAACAGCACATTAATGTCCTCAGTGTTGCGATCACATGTTAAATAATCATGTATGTGTGGAATGTCCAGGTGTCCATATACTTTTGACCACTTAGTGTACTTAATATGTTAGTTTATCGTTTTTTTGACTACTGCAGGTTACTAAGGCATTTTATTTACTTGCTCTAATGGACAAAATTGGTTTGCACATATTATTATTCTTATTATTTAATAAGAATAATAATAATAAGTCTTATTTGTGTAGCACCATTCATACATAAAATGCAGTTCAAAGACCAACAAAAATAAATAAGCATCTATCTATCAATTAATCAATCAATCAAACATAAAGAGGGCTTCATCTGAATCACATAACAAACAAAGCCCATATGAGACCATAAACCTGCCTGTTTCTATAGCTAATGCAAGTGTACATGAATGTCTGTGCAAACATAGATCTTTGACTTTTAGTTTGAATTATTTACATAAATCTTTATTATAGTCAGTGGTGGAAAGTAACTAAGGAATGATAACAATAATAATGATAAAGCTTTATTAATACAGCATCTTTCATACAGGGGGTGTAGCTCAAAGTGCTTTACAATAAAGTGAAGAAACAAGAGAACACATAAAAAAACAGGCAGATTAGAACAAGTGCAAATACCGCACGATAAAACCAAGCAATCAAATGAATAACAAGCAAACAAACAAAAAGGAGCAAATAGCAAGAACAGGTATGCTAAGAACAATCGAATATGTGAAATATGAAAATAAAATAAAGGAAGACATAAAAACAATAAATATAGAACCAAGGAGGAGCGACAGTTAGTTGAAAGCAAGGCTGAATAAATAAGTTTTCCGTTTAAAAGTGTTCACATAGCTTGCATCTCTTACGGCCTTGGGTAGGGAATTCCACAGTTTTGGTGCATAGTTAAAGATGGCTGAGCTGCCGATTTTCTTATTTGTGTGATATTTTGTATTTAAAAAACCGGCAGCAGAGGATATAAGAGGCCGTGAAGGATTATAAAACGACAGAGAATTAGTAACGTAGGCCGGTCCCAAACCAAGTAAAAGAACTAAGTACATTAACTCAACTCTACATTAACTTGAGCACTTTTTCGAGGTACTAGTATTTCCATTTTCTGCTACTTTAGACCAGTTACTAGTTACTTTTCAGATTCAGATGAATAATATACATAATCAACAAATAAATATATTACTATAGGTTAATATAAGAGTACCCAGCAGTATATGCAGTAATTAAAATTAGCTCCACCTTTACCAGCTGCAGCTGCTGATGACTAATTACGATCCAATAATATGTAATAATGCTAATACTTTTGTACTTTTACTTAAATTTAAATTTACTTACAACAGAGTATTTTTACACTGTGGTGTTGCTAATTTTACTTTAGTAGTAGTAGTTAAGTACTTCTTCCACCACTGATTATAGTTATAATTTAGATTTGTGCCATCTTTTCTTATTTATAAGGATTTTTGGATGATTGTTACACTTTAACCTGTTTTGAAAAATAAATTATACATTTATTATACAAAATAATCTTCGTGTCTGCATCTACCTTATTGGCCTGTCTCTTGTGCTGCTGTGCCATGAATCCCCCTCCATGGGTGTCAGTAAAATATCTTATTTTATATCTTTAAGCTCACGGTACATACCTAACTGTATCTTGTTTTGGAATACCGACTCTGTTAACACCCAGCTCAGGTCAGGTGTCACATTCAGGATTCCTGGATCCGCTCAGAGCTTCTGAGGTTAACCCTGAATGACAACACACGTGCTAACACGCTAACACCTCGCCAAGTGTGAACTTCGGCTCACTTCTTCTCTGCCTTCGTTAGATATCAGAATCTATTTCTGTTTCAGTTTATTATCACTTCACGACCCAAACTAAGTGTGATCTGCCCGTTCTTTTTCATTAAATAAATGTTTGTGAGTGAAATGCACAGAACTCTGTGTGAGGGAGGCCATGCTTATTATTGCAGTGATTAAATCTGCTCAGATCCTGCGCCTTGTCTTGCCTAATTCCTACAGTTTGTCTTGCAGGTGATATGCGTAGCCATTTCAGCTATTTTTTGGTCGCTTGGGGGCAGTGTAAAAGTTGTGAATCCAACAATGACGTGTCATTACCTTTTTATGTCATACGGTGAACAGTTGCTTATTTCCACATCCAGCAGTTACGGAGAAACATGGTCATTCATTTGGAGTCGTGTTTGTGTCACCTGATGAATGTGAGTCCATTCTCTCTTTTTTAGCTCTGTTTTTGGTCTCCACCACCTCCCTGAGGGAAATATCTGTCTCTTTAGCCGCTAACTGCTCCACTGTGTTCACCAGCTAACCGTGTCTGTTTGCTGTTTGCTTTATTTCCCCTGAAAACAGCTGCCTGCTGCTGCTGGAAACGACGCTATGAGAGCAGTGAGAGTGAACTTGAAACAGGAAAGTTGTGGGCTCCTTTTTCACACTGCCACATTATTTTCACATTGTCATTTGATTTTGTTATTATCAAAGTATTGATGAGGTAGAGCCGCTTTAAGAAGAGTAATTTTAATCAAGTGCAGGTTTTGCTGCTGAGTCAAGCAGGCAGGTTTTTAATCCTGTTTGTGTTTGCCGTGGAGTATCTGGCCTTTACTGAAATGAATGTGAATCAATGGACAACGCAGAAATAACATTCGGAAAACATTAGAAAACAGCAAGGCTCTATCTAAAGGTAACAAAGTCCACCTACAAGCATGAAAGCAAATAAGTGTATTTCCCAAAATGTCAATTTATTCATGATGAAATTTCTTCTTTTCTTTTCTACATTATGGCACAAAATACTGGAAAGACTTGCAGCTGGTTAGGTGCATCTGCAACATCATTGTGATCCAGAGTGATGTACAGTCAAGTGAGTGGGCAGAGTTGTGTGTCTTGCTCCAGGGCACTTTGAGTTCATGGATACATGTACAGTATGTGAGGGTCTGAACCTGCAACTTTTCTGTCGCACAGCAGTCCGTCTGTCCTCTGCACCGTCCTTCCTGCTTCCACTGAGCAAGAAAAAACAAAAAGTGTCATCTCTTCATTAAAAAAGTGAACATGGTGTGGGACTGTGTGGTGAACAGGAGGTGAGTCACTGTTTGATCAAATTAAATTCTCTGCTGAGTTTGACTTTTCACAGCAGCAACAGCTTTCATTTCAGAGCTGTCCAAACCGCTGCGGCAGGAGGAAGACAGATGAAGGTCGACCGGCATGAGTGAAGGGTGAAGTGTGCTGTTATGCTTTCACACACACACACATGCACAGTACTGCTACTAAAAATCACAGCTCTGTCATTCACTTCTTGAAGGTAGTTGAACCATATTTCACATGTGAAATAACATTATGCTTATGTGGCAATTCATTCAGGTGCTGTTTCACATGTCATCTATGTGCCTGTATCATAAATATACTTTTTTATATACTTTCTCTGTAAGGGAGGAAAAATCAAATGAAATGCTTAAATGATGAAGATGACACAGCCCTATTTATTCCATTGAATGATTTATTTTTATTGTATTGCAAGGAGTTATTATTATTATTATTATTATTATTATTATTATTTTAGTCATTGAGCGCATTTTTGAGGGGCAAGGCATGCTCCAAAACGCACCAAACTTGGCGTGCACATCAGAAGTGGCGAAAATTGCGATCTGATATGGGTCTCACGCTTGGGTGTGGCAAATTGGCGCGACAGTGCCCCCTACAGTCGAAAGTTTCACCTACATGGCTAAAATTTGGTAGGCATATGTATCATCTCCAGACGTACAAAAAAGCCTCTTGCAGCCATGGCTTAAACCCAACAGGAAGTCGGCCATTTTGAATTTTGTGGTCATTTTTTGTGATTTACATGTTCCATACTTTAACGAACTCCTCCTAGAGAATTAATCAGATCAACTTCAAATTTGGCCAGTNATGTGACAAAGATCATCCAATTTACATGAAATTTACATGGTGTGGTCTACAAATGATATCCAGCACCATGATGTATAATTAGTGTGTGTTCTCTAGTGCCACATAGTGGACACGGAAAGTGACATTTATCTCGTTAAGGCAGTGTCCAACGCTCACTAAAATTCAAAGCCATGTCGACCGGCCTCCTGTGAGGCTGCCTCTCCCCCCGACGTGCGCAAGGCTGCGAGGGCCCGTTCAATGCTGCCCGCAGCTTTAATATTTAATTATTTTTATTGACAGGCGAAAGACAAAACATTAATATACCAAATTTGAGAGAGTGTAGCGTAGATTTGATTTTGCAGTTTGGACAAAGGCGACGCACTCTCCGGCCCTGTTGTGACTAACTATATGACTTGTACTGTAGCTACATCACCACACCGGCGTCTACCCTGACCAAAGTGACATTTGCAGGTGTCGCTGTTTGATGTGCTGCATCTGACGATAGCAGCGCACTTTTTCCCTGGTGAACGTTCGTTTGGTCGCNCACACACGTCAGACCTGGTGAAAATCGCAAAGTTCTGCAGTGACTGGGACTCTATAGCCCCCCCAAATGTATGCCATAGTTGGGATAAAGGTCCTTGGATCTTCACGAAATTTGGTGGGATTGTTGTTGTCATCTTAAAGAATATATTAAAATTTTTTGCTATTTTTTCGGCAGACAGGAAGTCAGCCATTTTGGATTTCGTGCCGTCATTTTCATTTTACGAACACAAGTTTGAGGACTTTAGAATGCACAAAAGCTCACAAAATTTTGCACCCATGTTCGAACCACTAAGTACTTCGATTGATATCACAGTTGGGCTTGGGCGTGGCACGTTGGCTCTATAGCGCCCCCTAATTACTTGTAGCATTTTTGAGATACTAGGTGCGCTTAAAAGCTTATGAAACTTTGCACATGCATCAGAGGTGGCGAAACTTAATTTCGGATATGGGTCTTGGGCATGGGTCTGGTAAAATAGCTCAAGGGCGCCCCTTAGAAAGATTCAACAAAAAAGCCCTCGCGGTACGTTTCACCTAGATGTATGAAATTTGGTAGGCACATGTAACATCCCAAGACTTAAAAAAAAAGTCTCTTGGTGCCATGAGCTAAACCCAACAGGAAGTTGGCCATTTTGAATTCAGTGTCAAATTTTGGCGTATTTTTGGCCATTTACAGGGGTCATACTTTAACGAACACCTCCTAGAGAATTCATCGGATCAACTTCAATTTTGGGCTGTGCCATCTGAAGACCTTCGCGATGAAAAGTGGTGCTATTTGTTGTAGATCGTTGAACGGTGTGGGCGTGGCGAGGCGTCAAATTTCCATGTTTCGCTACGAAACCATTTACAGGCTCCATACTTTAACAAATTCCTCCAACAGAATTAATCATATCAACTTCAAATCTTGGTAGTGCAATCTAAAGACCTTTGCGATGAAAAGTTGTGCTAATCTTTGTAGACCGTTGAATGACGTGGCTGTGGCGTGGCGGCCATCTTGTGCGTTTTGCCATCAAACATCAAGTTGTGGTAACTCAAATATACATTGTCCAATCTGCCACAACCTTCACGTGTTTGACAAGAGTCCCGGCTTTAAGACATCAACATGCCAATATTCAGTCATAGTTGTAGCGCCACCTACTGACAGCAGGAAGTCAGACTCATGTGACAAAGATCATCCAATTTACATGAAATTTACATGGTGTGGTCTACAAATGATATCCAGCACCATGATGTATAATTAGTGTGTGTTCTCTAGTGCCACATAGTGGACACGGAAAGTGACATTTATCTCGTTNNAAAGACAAAACATTAATATACCAAATTTGAGAGAGTGTAGCGTAGATTTGATTTTGCAGTTTGGACAAAGGCGACGCACTCTCCGGCCCTGTTGTGACTAACTATATGACTTGTACTGTAGCTACATCACCACACCGGCGTCTACCCTGACCAAAGTGACATTTGCAGGTGTCGCTGTTTGATGTGCTGCATCTGACGATAGCAGCGCACTTTTTCCCTGGTGAACGTTCGTTTGGTCGCTCGTTCAACAAGCTAAGCTGCAGGACGAGATCTGCGCTCATGTCTGTAAGTTAGATGAGAAGGAGACTTTAGCATGAAGCTAATGTGGTTGTTGTTCAGAGTCTGTGGCTCTTGTTGTGTAGCTGCTGTCTGGCTCAGTGTGTCCGTCTGCTCTGACTACGATACAACACTGACATTACTGCTTCGTGCAAGATTTGATTGGCTGTATCGAAATAAGGTCGCCATCTACACAAATAGCTAACCGTATTCTGTAAAATTAATGCAAAACTAGGGGGCACCGTCATGAAACAAAATAATATAAAATACACATTTCTCCCTTTTGTTTTTTTTCTCAGAGGGGAGCACAGGAGTGAGGAGACGTGATTTACAGAGCAGATATGTACAGTATTGCTGTAGTAGACAAAAAAAAATGCAATTTAATTTCAGCTAGACTTTAGAAGTCAGACAGAAAACTGCTTTGGACTGAAAAAGAAGTCTCTTTGACAAATATTGCTTTTTTTTTGTCGCAGTCTTGGTTAAAATTGATCAGAATGTGTTGATTTATTGGGGGACTGAAGGCTTTGCTTTCAGCACAGAGTTGAGTTCAGCAGCTGAATCCTCGACTTCGGTTCAAACTGAGTCAGACTCCTTATTCTGAAAGCCAGCAGACAGTCCGATCATCCAGCTGCTCTGTACAAAGGCTGCTAATGGCACAGACCTGTGTGTGTGTGTGTGTGTGTGTGTGTGAGGACAGGGGGTTACAAGTGTGCACACACAGCGCTCACACAGGGAGCCCATTTCCAAATGTCAAGTGTTTGTGAAATAAATGTCAACTAGCTCAGGGATGAGAAATCAAAGGGCTCCTTAGCGCCGGCTGCAGCCGATACGACACGAATAAGAACACGAATGGGCTGAGAAAGAATTCAAAAGAAAAAGGAGGAAAAAAATACCTCATCGATTTTTGTTTCCCCAACCCTGACATATCTGAAAAACGACCTAAAATCCACACGAGGCATGTAAAGAGAGCAGACGGCGTTGTCCTCCGCGGTGAGGAGTGTTTGGAAAGCAGCTGGAGGAGAATCTTCGGTATTGACGGACTGTCAGACTGCCTGCATCGCTCTCATAATGTCAGCAGATTCAACGGGAGATGCTGGGAGATCATTATGACTCAGTTCTGTGGTGGCAGCCGTACCAAGAGTTTCTGGCTTTATTCAGTTTTCAGACAGAGAATCTCGAGTCTGCAGCATCTGATTTTAAAGCTCCGCCTGTTTTGACCATAACAACTGATTTCTGTTCAAATTACAATCAAATGACAGCTTAAAATATTCTGTCCCATTCAAAGACAGATACAGAGAGTAAAAGTCATCTTTTTGCGCCTGTATCTCAGTATATATTCTTCATACCAAGTTTCTTTCATCAGTTGTTCTGAAAAGATGTGACATGTTTGAAGCACTCATTTGTTTTGGATTTTCTGCTCATATTGTCAGATAAATTAATGTTTATTACCACACAGCATGGTATCATTTGAAAATCTTGTTGTTTCAACCAACATAAAACAACATCTTGTATTAGCCACAGAAGCACTTTCACGGCCTCATGGGAGCTGTAGTTGTCGGGTTATAACAAAAATAATTTTCCTTTTATTTTTGTTCAAATCAAAAGATTTTGCAGTAGCAGTGACTCATTTTTAATTTAAATATGGACCGAACCAGGGCTGCAACTAATGATTATTTTCATTATTGATTAATTGCACATTATTTTCTGGATTAATCGTTTTGGTCTGCGAAACAAACAAGAAATAGTGAAAAATACCCCGGCAGAGGTGATGTAATCAAATCATCGTATCGTTACTTTGAGGCCTGCAAGCAAATGGTACCTGAAAAGCAAACAGATTCAGCTAAATGCATCAGAAAGAACTGAAAACAAACAATTAAAAAAGATTATTATATTCCATTAACATATCCAGCTGTCTCTTCAGTGTTTCCTCAAGGCTGACAAGTCAGCGCTTCAGTATTAAGTTATTATTGATGTTAATAATAGAGACCTCTGCCTCTCCAAATAAGAACCACAACCTAAAGGCTAAATTAGATGGGAGAAAATACTTGTCTGCCTCTTGTTTTGTCTTTTTGGAGAGTAGCAGGTTCCCTCCTTTTTCCCCTCTAAAACCTGCCCTTCATGTCCTACTTTTAGTCTAATCCCAACACAGCAGAGACTTGTGTTAGACCTGAGCGATGTGGCTGTGTGCAGTGGTGTTTATGTGTGTGAGTACAGCAGGACAGCAGCTCAACTCTGCCCTCTAAGGTGGGAAATATGGTTACTGTGGGTCTTTTTTTATCTGTCTTATCATTCTATCCGTCTATCCAGACACCCGAAGCTTTGAAATTTGATTCAACATCGGACAATATTCTAATTCTTGGTGATTTATCCACATTCCTCTGAAGTCAGTTTTTCTGATAGTTGGGATTGTTTGGTCTGCAGACCAAGGGTCACATCTTTGGCTTCTCTCCTAAAGTCTGCAACATGATGGTAACAGATATCTGTCATAATCTTTAAAGAAGACAATCTCAGATGTTGGCCTCACCATGACTGAGTAATAATACAGAGGAGATAAGGCCAAAAAGAAACAGGACAAACTGCAGATTTGATCTTTTGGTGAAATGCCACAGTGTTATACTTTTCTGCTCATAATCCCAGGGTACTTTAATGTCTTATATAATATTGAACTGTAAATGCCCATGCTTAGGAGGCTCTGCTACCAGAATTCCTTCATTTCATTGCATAAAAACAATACCTCGATTTAAAGGGACAATTGCTTCAGTAGAAAGAAGTCTCTGACCCTGTGGCAAATGTTGACTGTGTTTTCTGTGGATTATCCAGAGCAACAGAAACAACTGCTTCTGATAAAAAGATGTTGCCGTTAAATCTTAAAACTATAAAATAAAGAATAAAAGCCAGGCCTCTGAATATTGATACAAGGGAAATAAGGAGAGTGTGCAAAAAGAAATGGGACCAACTGCAGATACCAGCGACCTTCAAAAATGACAGAGCGCAACGCTTTTTTGCTCTTAACACACACAAAACATCATAATCAAGATAATTTATAATGTCAAAGCTGTACTTTTATGTTTAGAAGGATGAGAAGAATGCATTCATTTCATTCCACATAACCAATATGAGAATTTACAGGGTCTATTTCTTCAACAGAAAGTAGTCCAAACTAAAAGTGTGTTTTGTTGTCTCAACCAACATTTTTGGAAGAAGATGTGGCTGTTGAATTTTGGAAATGACAGATTTTAACAGATAATCAACAAGATTAACAGTCTGCAGCCATGCTAGCAGCTCTGTGAGGCTGTACTTGAGCTAAATGCATGTTCACAGTCATAATGCCAGCATGGGGATGTTGAAGTTTAATGTTTACCATCTGCGTTCAGTGCTAATTAGCTAATGTTAGCATGCCACCATGCTAATTTAGTTATAAACCAAAGTGACTAAAATAAATGTTGACCTAATGATGGCGCTAGATGAAAAATCAGGCGATCAAAGTGTGCACCAAATTTCATGACAATCCATCTAACAGGTATTTCAATGAAGAACAAAAATGTCAGCCTCATGGTGGCGCTACAGGAGAAGTCAGAGGATCACCAAAGTCGGTAGGATTCGTCCTCTTGGAACCACGAATGTCCGTACAAAATATCGTGCCAGTCATCAAGTAGATGTTGAGATATTTCACCGAAGAAGTAAAGACTTTGACCTGCTGGTGGCGCTGGAGGAAAAGTCATTACAATTTGTCCCTGAATATCTAAGCCCTCATTCACTATTTCTTTCATCGGCCTTTCTAAAAAAAAAAGAAGTGTGTTCCCGGGGTTTAGAGAAATCTGCATCCAGTACAGCAGCTGCCATTAGAAGTTAAACAACAATTACTTTGTGAGCAAAAAAACACAAAAGTTACCAGCGTAGCAGCGCAGGCACTTTCGTATTTTACGTTGGTTTCATCTGTATCTGTAAAATTCACCAGCGCTCTCCTCTGAAGTCATTTTTCCAACTTTTTAGCTGTAATCTCCGCTGTGCAGCCTTTTGGTCTCTTTTTTTTGAGCTGTGACATTTAACCTGCAGTGGACTGTGGGCTTATGGGAAATGGTGTTCATTAACGACCCCTAAAAACAGAAACATCCTTATTTAAACATGTGGAGTGAACTACACAACATACTGTTGAGTAAACTTATGTTCCAAGGCTGGATTTCTAACTATTTTCACTATTACAAATGTGATTTTGACTTAGTTTTCCTCACTTCAGCTGTCTACACAGGATTTGATATATAAAAATCTAAAGCTATCTTGGCTTACTTTTTCAGATACCTTTTACTTTTACAAAGAACAGGTAAGTGCAGTATACATGTTAGATACCGGAATGAGTGATTAAAAGTTCTGAAAGTCATTAAAATCCTGCCCACCTCTGTGTGGGTGTACACCTGTGTGTCCCTGCAGGTAATCAAACACCCGTCGTCCCTCCACCTGTCTGTTTCAGGATCAACTTCTTCTGTCGCCACGCTCTTCCATCCTGTCCTCACCCCTCCCCGCTCCCGCAGACCCTTCATCTCCTCCCTCTGTGGAGGGTGACTCATTGTTTTCAGAGTTTCCTCGACTCACAGACACATTGATTGGAGTCGGTTTACTTCTCGCTCTGTGCTGTGGGACTCCTGCATCCTCGGCTCATCAGCTCTAATGTCACCAATCGGCTCGTCACGCTAACCTGTCAAAGCCATCTGGGAGCCGAAGCCTAGCAGCAGTCTAACAACAGTTTTCTGAAAGCCACAAGAGAGTTCAGACTGAAGCTGAAGATTTTCAAAGTTTTGAAGTTTTCCCTTTAAAATAACAAACTACAAGAAATACTTGAAACTCTCAAATGTAGATCTTTAAGGGGAAAAAGTTTTCTGTAACAGCATTTAAATCAGCGTGAAACACTAAAAGCCTTTAAACCCAAACATTATACCCAAAATCCTGCCTCGTGCAGACAACGAGACCTGGTCGGTCACCACTGCAGGTTTCTGATGGCATGTTAGGTGGCTCTGTTGTCATCATGTGACCATACACACTGTCTCTGTTGGTCTTTGCAGTTTGATGCTCGATAGTGCGAAAGAAGTGAGTGTGGCTTCCTTACAGCGGGAAGGTTTGCTGAAGGATGTCGACGGCCTCTCTGTGTCATCACAGCTCGCATATTTACTGTACACGGGCATGTTCACACCCTCACCTTTACCTGAGGAAGATCGTAGAAGAAGAATTGGGAACAAAACAGCAGTGCACGTGTGTTTTTTTTAACTAACAGGTAAGAACTTTCCTGTCATGAAGCACCTGAGAAATATCAGGCAATTGAATGGAGCCGAAGAAACATCTTAACCCTGCTAACTTCACTGACAGTAGCAGGCTGTCTTACAGTAATTTGGAGAAATTTGTTTTTGGTGATTATAACAAGGTATTTTCAATTTCAGGTAATTTCACAAAGTTCAAAAATGGAGCCTGGAAATGCCGTCCACATCATGAAAAGAACTCCTAACTTTGACAAAAAGAGAAAGTAATGATAGTCAAAATCATAAACAATTGAACTAACCTAATGGACAGTGCAGGTTATACTGCAGGATTGAGATTATCATTCACGTTGCTTTCACTGAATCTTCTATTATTTCCCACCTCAGGTTCACCAGCCACACTGTTTCTGAAGCTTTCCTCCCCGCAGAAACTCTGATCTCACAGTTACAGGCACGCTTGCACTTTCTTTCCACTTTCATTCCTCCAAACCTCCCATCTCACATTGATCTCAACGCTGCTATTCTTAGCCGTCTGATAAAGAACAGGGCCCACAGCAGAGAGACAGGTACCGCGACACCTTTCACATCTGACGGAAATGAAATGACAGCCTGAACACCGAGTGCAGAACAGTTTTGTTCTGTGTCATTCATTTTTTACAGCTGAAACTTCTTGCTAAGTGTTGGTGCTTAAAGCGAGGTTTCACCACACAGTCTTTATTGTATTCTGCTTTGCAAAATGAGACTCCCTGCCATATGATTTAAAGTAGTACAAGTTTAGATGGAAAAGATTTTTTTTCTTTCTTTAGTCAAGTTTTAAAAACAGTGTTTTCATGGTGCCGAAATCACAGAGAATTGTCACCAACTCTGCAGTTCTACTGGGCTCTTCAGCCTCTTAGCTCATTTGCTGTTTGGTTCAGTCTCAGTGTTTCCAGCAGCAGGCGGCTGTTTTCTGTACTGTACACTACCTGCTCAGCACCAAACAGCAGACGGACACAGTGTGAGACTAGCTGGTGAAGAAAGAGGAACATCTAGCAGCTAAAGAGACAGATATTACACTCAGGAGTTGGTGGAGACCAAATCAGAGCCGAAGGAGTACATATTAGACTTACATTCGTCAGGTGGACACAAACACGACTTCAGTGGGTTGGTCATGTTGCTTTGTGTCTATGTGAAACTGTTTGCTATCATGTTAGCCATAACATCTTTAGAAGCTGCGATATGGTGATGGATTTGATGGATTTTTTGCCCTCTAGTGGCCAAAAATTGAAAACTGCCAATTGAAATTTTCCAAAACCAACTCAAGTGTTGGTAACTGACTCTGCTTCCTCTGTTTCGCCTTGGTGGTAAAACTTAAGTGTAGGAAAAAAAGGAGATTTGGGTAGAGTGTAGAGTGTACCTTTAAAAATTAAAAATATTTATTTAGAACTGAAACAATTAGTCGATTAATCAAATCAATTTTGATAATTGGTTGGTTGTTCGTAAAAAAAAATCCCAAATATTCTGTTTCTGTTTCCAGCTTCTCAAATGATGATTTGCTGCTTTCAATTGTCATAATTCCTTGTAAACCAAATATCTTTAGGTTTTGGGCTTTTGGTTGAACAAAACAAGACATTTTAAGATGTCTTTTGATGGTGATTTTTTGACATTTGATAGATTATACGATTAATGAGAAAAATAATTGGCAGATTTGTCGATAATGGAAGTAATCATAAGTTGGAACCCTAATGTAAATGTTGTACTTCTTAGTTATTCAGTACTTCAGAGTCATATTACTTTAGACAAAAGAGACTCAGCGAACAAGAGACAACAACATACGAAATCATTCATACGTACAGACAAGTTTATGGATGATTGTTCTGAGACACGCCATCTGTTGAAAGAAAATATTCCCAAAGAAGCTTCACTCTCTCTTTGTGCCAACCCAACCCTCCTCTGCTCTTCACACCCACTGCCTCTTCTAGTTATTAGAACTGGTTGCGACTACACTCCTTAAAGCGATGAAACAAGGTTTGATCATTCATAGAGCTGATCTACAGGTTTGCCAGGTCAGGTCCAGACATGACTCTGCAGTGATGTCTGACGCCTCTTAAAACCCATCCAAACAAACCTACAGGGATATAACAGCAGGGAGGTTAGAGACTGAAGGTGCTATTTTGAAACCCCAACTGAGAGCATCTGGAAAAAGGAAGAGGGAGACTAAAACTTCTCACACTGAGAAACTACCATCACGTACTGGAAAGGCCCGTGTACTTTAAATCCTACGGCTGAGTTCACCACCAAGCAGCAGCAAGAGCTACAGTTTTCATCTTACAGCTTTACAATTATGTCACTAAAACTTGTCACATAATCACAAAAATGAACACCCTAAATTAATCATTTTGGCATTTCTACCCCAGATGTATAATTATATATAACAACATAAATGATATAGTATATATATTATAACTTTGAAAAATGCATTTACATCCCCAAAACCTTTCATAGTGAACCCTAATCCCCAAATTTTATTTAGTGTCTCCAAAATGTGACTTTTTAAAATTATTAATTATTATTATTAAGTTTTTCTAGTGGCCTCAGATCTAAAGATTTTCCCCAAAAGTTGATATAATTACGCCCCTTTCTATAGTCAAGTCAATTTTATTTATATATCCAAGATCACAAATCACTAATTAGCCTAAAGCGGCTTTACAATCTGTACAGCATATGGCACCGTCTCTCCTTAGATCCTCAATACGGATTAGGAAAAACTCAAAACGGCCACATCGAAAGTGGCGCCTTAACTCTCACTGGGTTCTGGTCATTTACGGATAGCTCAGAGGAACCCAACGAGACTTAAAGCACCAGTAACCTCCAACAGGAGCACTTGTCGGATGGTCACACAGCGTCTTAAACCAATCCAACATTCACACCCACTTCACGAGGTGACTGGCCAGCTGTGCTCTAACATTTTCTGTCACTTTTCACGTGAAGGAACGAGTGCAACACTTTGAATGTCTTCCAGAAGAGACTGTCTGAAAGTGCGCGCTGTTATCAACACATTTAAATGACTTCCTCAGCGATCCCCTCCACGACGGTCGGATTTTCACTCTGCTTTCCAGTGTGGCCGATCGGAACAGCTACAAACGCTTCTTTCGTGCGACATGTCGTTCAAACTACTTCTTTTCAAGTATACCCCTTGACTACAGCACATCCACACAAAGCTAAATTTGGAAACTGCATTTACACGTTGCATCCTAGTGTTTTCAAGTAGGTTTCACAAAGATGTCTGTCCACACTGAATCTCCTAAACTACAAGAAAACAGCTGAATCACTAATGACCAGTTTGGTGGCTAAGGGGCCCTTCTCAGCTGTGAAATTCACTTACACCTTAGCACAGTTCTACATGAACCCCCCATGTGCAAACACACAGAGGTTATAAAACACTGATCGCAACTCTGGGACCATTGACCTGTCCATCAAAACCACCCGCCTCCTCCAGGCGGGATGTTAAAGATCCGTCAGAGTTGATCTGGTGTTTGTCGGACGCTGAGGACGTTTCACTGGAGGTTAAACTCCAGCAGTCGCTCCTTTCATGACTCTGCTGCAGCTCACCGCAGGCATCTGTCTTCCACCCACACAACCCTTTGAAGTGCAAACTGAGGCTTTCGACAGCACTTTTCACCTCCACCTCTGGGCACTGCAGAGAGGAGTGTGTGAAAGTGTGTGTGTGGAGAGAGATGTGTAAAGTGAGAGACAGATTGATTTTATCTTATGTGTGTGTTTGCTTTAAAACACACAGTCTTCTGTTCCCTTTTATGTGAAGGATGTTTCACAGGTAAACATGTAAAGCAACTACTGTATGGGTGTGTGCAATTTTCGATGTTTGTGCAGCAAAGGGGGCGTTAATTCAAACTATCCATGTACAAAGTGTTTTAATTAAAGAGTGTATTGCTGCTCATAGAGTCTCTTTCACCATAGTGTAATGGAGGTATTTATTTTCCTTACCTGCTCTCTGATTCATGGTCTTCCATAAAGCTTTTCATCAAATTGAGAGGACTGATAATACAATTATGAGTTTCTTAAGTGTAAAACACTGCACATTTCGGTACTGAATGCAGTACAAGACTTCTCAATCCAAAGCTAATCTCTTATAAATTGTCCCAAATGACTTCTTTCCCTCAGTTCAGATGGTTATTTCAGTTTAGGGTGAATTTCACTCTTTCTTCATTACTGAGAATCAGTGTGCAGTTTGAATGCGTTCGATTAGATTAGATTAAACTTTATTGCCATTGCAGTACAAGTACTAAGACAGTGAAATGCAGTTTAGCATCTAACCAGAAGTGCAAAAAAAGCAGCAAAGTGCAGAGTAGTGTCCGTACAGTATGTATAGGGGTAATAAATATAATAAACAGTAAGATATTAATACGCTAAGATCTATACAGTATGAACAGTATGAACATATGCAGCAGTTACGGTAGGAAGTGTGATATGAACATGGTGTATACATTATAGGTCAGATATATACAGTACAGATAGTAATAATTTGATTATGTACAATGAATGTTGAACTTGTGATTACTTGTGATGTCTACTTGTGTTTTTTCCAATTACAGGAGGTTGAAACCCATGTGACCTGAGACTTTCCACAACCTGAACTACACTGTATCCAGAACGTTTGAAGCTTTGGCGCTCAGTTCTTTTAAACGTTTCCATCATATTTTACGAACCCCCTTGTTTTGAAAATGCAAGCCACTCACTGGCCAAAAGCAGCATTCACTGTGTTGAGGCGCTTTTCTGTTTAGTGGTTTGATTCATGCGACCTTGGTGTTTCTTTGAGCTTGTTTCGTTTTCTTCCCTTTGTACTGCCTCAACAAGTGGTTTATCCCCAGTCCTCCGACAGGCTGTGCTATCCTCTGGTACATCTTTTCATTTCTCACAGCTGATTCCTTCCTCCCCATTGATTATTTGTGCTTGGCAACAACGCCTCCGAACTAAATGACAAAACAGGTCGATTATCATTGTCTTCCTGAGCGATCTGGCAGACATCGGACATTGTGTGACAGCGCACTCCAGGGCCATTACATGTTGCATAAGATTCATATGAGTGTTTTCTAGTCTGTGGTAAGGATCATTTTTCAAGTCTGTCCTAAAACACTAGACAGGTGCCATTATGAACACTGAAACAGCTTTTTCTTGGTGTAATCATTCCCCCTGTTCATACTGACCGTTAAAAGATCCCTCCTAATGCAGTTCCAGTGGAAGTGATAAGGGACAAAGTCCTCGTTCTGTGCAAAAATGTATTAAAAACTTGATCTGAAGTTAATATGATGCCTCATCAGTTTGTGTTAAATTAAGTGACTATCCTCCAGAGACAGACAGACATTTTAGTACAAAATTACCCCTTCTCACTATTGAAAGACTTGAAAATTGTGAAGCTATCCTTTAAGGTTTGAGAAACATCATGGTGGAGAAAATGCAAACAGCAGTCCCCTACTGTATGTTATAGTCAGACATTTTGTACGCCCCACCATCCATCCCAACTTCCTCCCCACGATGTTTTGTGTACAGCTGCATCTAACGATTATTTTTGTTATCGGATTAATCTATTGATTATTTTCTCAATTAACTGATTAATCGTTTGGTCTATAATACATCAGAAAACTGAAAAATGCCCATTGCAATATGTGATGACCTCATCAAATGTCTTGGTTTGTCCAGCCAATCGCCAAATCCCAAAAATATTCAATTTATTATAATGCAAGACCCAAAAAAAGTGGCAAATTTTTACATTTGAGAACCTGGAACAATCTAATTTTTGGAATCTTTGTTAGTTAAACGATTAGTTATCACAATTATCACAATAGTTGCCGATTAGTTTTCTGCTGATCGACTAATCAATTAATCAACTAATCGTTGCAGCTCTAGTTTTGTGACACTACAACACTGTCAGGCTAAGTCGTGGCTTGTGAGAGACCAGAGTCGCTAGTCACATGACCACAAGAAGTCTCTTTTCAGAAAATAGTAACCACAGATCACGTTAGGCGACGACAATCAGTGCTGCTGATTTTATATTAACGACAGTTAATTTGGGTTTGAACATCTTTTTTGTCCAGTTGTTGTTGTTTATCGTTTCATTGTTCACTGCTCTTGTTCGTTAACATAGCAGTTGCAGTAAAATGTCAGCTACTGCTTTGTGTTGTGATTTGACAACAAATTAGCCCGTCCGATCCTGATAGACAGCGTTATTAGCACCGCCTACAGTGAAACTACAGTAGAAATGAAATTTACTGCCAGGAAATTCTCTCTAAATTGAGCAAACACCAGTGAAAACAACAGCAGAATCTGTGACAATGGCTACACGTGACTTCAACTTCCTGTAGTGGGAAAGAGGAATATGGGTCCAAATGGAAGCTCTCCTTCGTGCTCTTCTTGAAATAAATTCTTTTTTATCACTTTGCTTTTCATGAAGGTATTTTGGGGGATTCCCCTTTTGATTCAAGGGAAGAAAACATCCAAAGCAAAACATGGTCATAAATAAATATAAATGAATCCTGAACACCTGCTGGCTGAACTGGGATGGAAGATCAGCGAGTCTCGGGAAGATTTTCACTACATACTGATATAAAAGTCTGCTATCAAGACTTTTGTTTTGCGGAGGCTGTTGTGTAAAAGCTGAAAGTATGAAGATTTCTGCTCCAACCATCGACTGTTGGCAGTCTTGATCTCTAAATGCAGGAAATGCAGTTTGCCTTCAGTAGCTCATAATGACGAAGAGCCTGTTTGTTCATAGAATCCCCTCATCAACAAGTAAACCGGCTCTGACTTACTGCACCAAAACATCCCAAAGCAGCCAGACAATCAACAGCCAGCCTCCAGCTAATGAGAAAACTGTGACTGTTTGAACGTTTCATTGACTTCACCTGTTTGCTGATTACACTTGTCAATATTGTGCTGAGGATCAGTGCACACTGCTGCCTCCTGAACTGAAAGAACATGAAATATCAGTGAACATTTGTCCCGTCAGCGAGTCAGCAGTGAAATGACTCGACTCTCAGACGACCAGATGTGAGCCGATGTGATTCAACGCAGGGAAGCTTGGTCATGTGTTTATGCATTTCTTACTCATGCAAATTCTGTTGTGGATATACTAAAGGTAGATTTCTACTTGTTCATAGTACAAAATAAAAATGATTAAGGTTTCTGGCATTGTCAGCTGCTCAGTGGTGGCAGGCCAGTCGGATGTATTTATTTGTACAAGAACAAATATGTTTTCTAATTGATATGTTTAAATTAGTGGACTGTTTGGACTCAGCCAGACTGAACCAGGATATTTTTTTTTAATCAAGCAAATCTAAATGTTGACCTCCTGTAACCCATACCCAGACATAAACTGACATAAGGGAGGTGCAGAGGAATTTCTGTAAAGGAGTAAAAGGCACAACATTTTGGGAAATACGCTCTTTCCCTCTCTGGCCAAGAATAAGAAAAGAAGATCGATACCAATCTTATGTTTGTGCTGAAATCAGAAGGTTAGCCCAGCTTAGCATAAAGATTGGAAGCAGGGGAAACAGCTATCCTGACTCTGTCCAAAGTCTTAAAATATCCTGTAACTACCAGCCCTCCACCCGTGTTGACTTCACTGTTGTTCGCCAAGAAACGGTTCCATCACATAACTCCCTGTAGCATAAAGATCAAACAAAATGGATGCAGTATGTTAATCAGTGAGCTTGAGAGGTGTAGGTGGGTGTATTTATGAACTTCAGAAAGAGCCAGGCTAGCTGCTTCCCCCTTGTTTCCAGTCTTTATGCTAAGCTAAGCTAAACGCCAGCTGGCCCCAGCTTCATGTGTAGCGCGCAGACGTGAAAGTTGTACTGATCTTCTGGTCTAACTCTCTGCAGAATGTCGTACTATTCCTTTAAGCTGGATTTAACATTCTACATCATGGTGAACGGCGTTCTGACCTCAGTTGACCTGAATTATTTCGCTTTACAAGGTTTTTACCGCTCATTCGCTCACTCGAACCGCCAACCCTGTGATCAGTGGACGACCCGCTCCTGCCTCCTGAGCCGAAGCCGCCCGGACTTGAATGCATTGATCCACCAACTCTGGACAGATGTGTTGCACATTATCAGACTGCATTTTGCCTCCGTTTTATACCCCACAGTAACTGTGTATACTGTATATTCTTTGGTTCACTTTTATGATTGAGAGCAACCACCACCCTGAGCGGAAGGCTTTCAGTGGTAATGGCTTTGCTGGATCACAAAATACGTCACATGCATCACGATCACTGTCGTCTCCATGTCGAATCAGCTGCGTTAGGAGCTGCATTTTTGAGGAGATGCGTGTTAGCTTTGCTCAAGGCTTAGCTATGCAGGCTATGTGTGTAAACTCTGTTGCCGTGGGGAACTGGGCGTAACCCACACAACTTTAAATCCACATTTACCACTTCCTGCGCTTTGACTTGCAGGGAGCCGACATGGAAAATGCAGTTCGGCAGCTTTAGGTGGCCAGTGTGCTGTTAGAGGGCACCGGCTACCTCTGTTACATTAGTCATGTTATAAAAAACAGATCCTAGCCTGTCAGCTCATCAAATCAAACTCAAGTCATCAAGTCTTTCGCTCCCTAACTGACATCTCATTGGTTTGCATTGTGAATGATCCCTCCCTGTATTAAGCCCCGCTGCTACATCCTGTTTAACAGTAAATACATCACATTAGTCTGAGTAAAACACCTTCCTGGTTCAATAATATTAATGCTACTAAAAAAAGCCTCTGTGTTCCTGTCTGATGGCTGACAGTGACGTGCTGCTCGCTGCTGTCTGACTGCTAAATCTGTTGATTTCCAGCTTTATTTTAAGCCTGTGTGCAGATCCACCTCTGTCACACTGTACTGTTGTGACATGTGGACGTCCCTGCATTAGAGTAATTACACAAAAAGGATCTTTTTTTTATTTTATTTACTTTTTGTCAGGCAGGGGTGCCGCTGGCTGCTGTCTGTCATTTGACTTTAACAGACGCTTGGCATGCCATCTGTGGGGCCAAAGCCTTTAATCACCTCTAAGTCCATTGGACGGCCCAGCAAAGGTCCTTAAGAGCTTAAAAAGCACAACCAGCACACTTTCACACACATTTACACATCAGCTCTGAGAGATATTTTTAGTTAAGTTCTGGATAATTACCATCTGTCGGACAGTTTTAGTCTCATTGGTGATCTTAATGACAACATATTCTCGTGTGCCATCATCAGTGATGTCGCAGGCCCATTTGTTTTCTTCATTAAGCTGACTATGTGTATGTGCGTATGATACAATCCGGTGGCTCTAACAAGATTAAATGCATCATGAATGTGTACGTATTTAGCGTGAGTGGCCTAAACATGGCAGTCGTGTTGGTTTGATCAGCCCACTGAACTACAAAAGACCCCATGTTGTGAGACAGACAGCTACAGACCAATCAGGAGTGAAAACACTGTAAAAAAAAAAAAAAAAGGGGGTGTTAATTAAAAAATGTTACTGCTTCCTAAAATCTCCCCTGAACATCGTCAAGATTCACTAAATTACTGCATTACTATATTGTAGCAAAGCCCTTTACGGCAAGCAAAGAGACAGCTAACACTGTACTAAATGGCCAAAAGTATGTGGACACCCCGTCCACATTCTTTAGTGTACTTTTGGTCTGGGGCTGTTTTTAATGGTTTGGTATGAACTGAATCTTTTGGGGAATTTTGGGGCTCTGTATTTATTTTCTGATATTTTGTAGAAAAAAAAAACAAANTTATTGCCCAACTTTTATATATCTGTCTCTGAGATTTCTGCCTCCACCCCAACACAATGGAGGTGACTGGAATTTCACTTGTACTGCTTAAAGTTTTGAAAATGTACATTTATAAAATTCAGATGCAACATGTCTTTTCTGTCACTGTCTGTTATTCTGGATCGCTGTCAAACGTTTTCATACCTTCTGTTCAGTAAAAATGGCCCACGCTCTGCCCTGGGAAAGGATGCAATGTCGTGCCTCTGATGTGGGTAACAGATAAATATTGAAGAGAGTGACTACAAACTGTAATCAGTACGAGAGCGATGCTTTAGTTTGCAGTCTGGTAGTGTAATATTTCACAAAATCATCCACCACCAGCATCAGTGTTTCTATTGGTCGACCGTGTGAAATTCATGCATATGTTTGATCAATAATAATAATAATAATAATAATAACACCTTTCCATTTCAACCAGTCAAATGTGGACATTGCAGTCAGCAAAACGTGTTGCGCGCTGTTGCACATCATGTGGGTTTATCACATATGAAAGGGTGTTATACTTCATTATATTTTATATTCTACGCTTTGCTGTACTATATTGTATATATTATGTTATACTACTACATTTCACCTTAAATTAGATTTTACATCCCATATTATACTACACTATATTACACAATATTATGTGAATATGTTATACTGTTTTATTACATAATGTACTACATCATGTTTCTATATTAATACAGACAACACTTTGTATACTTGTTAGAGCTGCAACGATTAATCGATTAGTTGTCAACTATTAAATTAATTGCCAACTATTTTCAGTCATTTTTTAAGAAAAAGAGTCAAAATTCTCTGATTTCAGCTTCTCAAATGTGAATATTTTCTGTTTTTTTCAGCCCTCTGTGACAGTAAACTGAATATCTTTGGGTTGTGGACAGAACAAGACATGTGAGGACGTCACCTTGGTGCTTTGGGAAACAGTGATCAACATTTTTCACCATTTTCTGGACCAAACAACTAATCGATCGCAGCCCTAATACTTGCATTCATATTAGACACTATGCAGGTGTTTGCTGTTACAGTAGATGGCATCATATTTCTCTTACATGTTCTATACTTTGCTGACTTTGGTGTTACTGACGGCACCACAGTGTCACCTCACCTGAGCCAGTCCTGCAGTATTAGTTTAATACAACACTGGCTGTGAGTGCTGTGTGTATGTGTACTGCTTGCCTTGTAATTTTGAGTTCAACTGCTTTTTCTATTCTTAGTCTCGTTTTATACACATCTAATTATTATTACATTGCACTTGCATGTATTGATCTGTCCTTATGTCTGTCCTTGTGCTGCTCCAACACCTGAATTTCCCCTCTGCAGATCAATAAAGGCTTATCTTATCTCCATTTCATCTCAAATAAAACTTCTATGAACACACGCACGAGGTAAATGTTTGCATTATTAAAACATGATTATATTCCCACAGTGGACCTCATCAGGTCGGACTGCACACCTTGCAGCAGGCGGCTATAATTAGCTGCCTCAGCTCCTCCGTGGTCCCTGCACGTTGAACCGGAGCGGGGGGGGAGTTTTTTTTGGAGCCGCTCCGCTGCAGCACACTTCCGTGTTGTCTGTCACCGTAAAGCAGGAAGCACTGTAGTAATGTGTAGGAGTTAATCTGCCCTTCTGCTGTTTACCTACAGGTATGTCCACCGGTTCATCCCTTGAAATGTCTCACCAAATGTCTGTTTCCTCTCACGCGTCCGTGTGTTTGGACTTCACCGAGCCGTTAGCTTCCGCGGCTAATTCCTCTGGACGATCAGGGTTCGCGGGGTTGTTCGTTTAGTGTCACAGCGGACAGCTTCAGCCTCTTAATGAGGCTTCATGTGTCTCTGTTCGGACTGAAACCGGCTGTCAGACGTGTCGTGTGAACTCACGAACAGGTGATTTCACGTTACAGGGTCGTCATTCCGATGCCAGGTGAAGTGGAACAGCAGGGGAAGCTACATGGAGGCTAACTAACCCACCCAGGACCAATCGGTGCTCAGCATACAGAGGAACTGCGGTACATTAGCGGCAGAATGCCAGCCGGTAAGCTGTGTGTGTGTGTGTGTGTGTGTGTGTGTGGAAGAAATAACCCTGCATGTCAGTGTGCAAGTGTTGCGTTCAATGTCACAGCTTTGGCTAATTATAACA
>NTHP01000273.1:538723-562406 GCA_003416845.1 Oplegnathus fasciatus
CATTAATTGCATGAAAGGGCATTTAATGATTTCACCCGAAGTGTATCTAAAATATCTGTTTAAACAACATAAAGTACATTTTCCCCGACAAGAAATTATTGGTTCGTGCAGTCGCATCTAACACTCTCAGGTTTGACTGTTTCTGCTGCTGGAATTTGGCTAGGTAGCGTTATTGGCTGTAACATCACAAGTACAAAAACTGAAGTTTGGTAATGAGAATTCGCTGTTTTTTTTAAGGGGTTGTGTGCCGGACTATTTCTTGGCAAGAGGGAAACTTCCTGGAGTCTCCACTGGTTGCCTCGGACCTGCTCAGAACCAAGAAATACAGCCAACGTGAAACTAGAAAGTTAAAAACGCGACCTTAGAAGAGAGTGTTGATGAGTTTTTATGGATATGGGCGAAACCAAGTTATGATCACACAAGTACCCGCGCTGCAGTGCTTGTAGCTTTTTCACAGGAGCTGTAATTTTTTCCTTTGCTCACAAAGTAATCGTTGTTTTAGTTTGATTTGTCTTAGAATATGAAAAGTAAACCACAGGAACAAGCTTCCTTTTTTTCCAGAAAGACCAATGAAAGAAACACTGAATGAGAGATTGAGTTACAGAAGCTATTTGAAGAGAGGCCAGACGGGAAGTGTAGTCTGACACATAACCCACTGTAAAATGACAATTAATCGTTTTTTACTTCAGCGTTTGTATGGATTAAATTAGTGAGCTTTAGAGGTGCTGGTGGGTGGATTTTGTTGCCTTTGGACCGAGCCAGGCTAGGTGTGGCTCCCAGTTTTTGTGCTAAGCTAATTTAACCGACTGCTGGTACCTTCATATTTAGCCTCCGGACACGAGAGTGGTATCAATCTTTTCATCTGAATCTCTGCCAGAAAGTGAATGAGTGCTTCCCAAAATCTAATTTCTTGAACAGTTTGAATGAATTCGAGGCCAGATGTTGTAAATGCCTTTTTATTATCTGACCTGTGCTCCTGTTACCTGCTCGATTTCACACTCGCAGCCTCTCAGGGAGGCCTGAGGCTCTCGCGTTTCCAAATGAAATCGGGGTAAACTGAGACCGTTGTTCCCAGAATACCGAGTTCCTGGAGTCTCTTTCTTTGCTGCAGGATTAATTGATACGCCCGTGGCTGAAGTCCTAATGTGATCAGTTTAATTCAGTCTCTGGCAGATCGAGAAGATTTGATTGCTGATAGAGATTCATTCGGAGGCAGTCTCAGTTAATTGGATTTGCTCCGGCTTACAAGACACAAGAATGCTTTTAAAAGGCTGTTTCTGACTCCAAAGCTTCACTGCTCATAAACCTCAATGACACATGACTAACGACTCTGAAACACTAGACCGTTTAAAAGAGTATCGCAGACATTTAACCTAATACCAATATACCATGTGAAAGTCATGTTGCTCTTCAGTTTGTTTGCTGGTCAATAAAACAACTTATTAAAGGTCAGTTGTCGATTATGCTTAAGTTAAAATAAAATAATAAAAAACAAAACGAGACTACTGCATTGTTGACTCTTGTGTTGGATCGCAAACCTCTTCAAACACACCTGATTAAACTTAATAAGGTATTGATCAGCTATTGATTGTGCATGCCAAGATCCAGCAAAGCCATGATAAACAATTGGGGTTATTCAACCAAATATTGATTGCTGATTTTATGATTCATGATTACTTTTTTTGTTTGCAGTATTTAATGAGACTGTGTGCGTTTTGGTACTTTGACCAGTTGTCAGTCGTTTTTGCATTTTTAAATGGATTCAAACGTGGTTTGTAGTTTGCAAAAGAAAAGCAAAAACCAGTCACATACCCTTAAACAGTTTTCTTTTTGTTTAAAAGGGATGAAGAGCAACAAGAATCTGGTCGGAGAACTAAAAACAACAACGAACAGTCTCTGGGTACAGCTTCTCAACACATAATTGTCAAAACAAGGACAAAATGTATTGTCGTAAATCCCACATTTACAAATAAATAAACAAATAAATAGGACGATAAATTAGCATCTTTTACGCAAAAAATTATTTTGTTCTTAAAATTGTGTCGGATAGTTTGAAAACATCTCAGTGAACACAGACTGCCTTTTGTTCATACTCCTGCTGAACAGTTCGGAGGCAGAAAATGAGCGTCTGTCTCTGGTCAGTCATCCAGAGCAGAGCCGCAGTTTCCACTACATCTTGTTTCCGTACATGGCCGTGAGGAGCAGCTCCGGAGCTTTTGTTTTTTATTTAACGTCACATGTTGGAGACTTGGATGACTCGTTTTTAGTTCTGTGAGAGACTGATGTTTGCAAATCCCAAGTTAAATCTACCTGAGCCCCGTGGCAGTGTATTAATAAATGTAAATGTACAGTAAATCCACGGTTGTCTGTTTTAGCCCAAAAATGTAAATACATTAAAACACAGAGGTAGAATGATGTTTGGCTTTGGAAAGACATTTAAATAGTCTCGTTCCACAGTGGAGAATGTTATTGAGGGAAAAAGTAATATTTAATTCATCTTTAATTTTATCATTTTTGGAAATATATGGCCAACTTTTTTGGCACTCGTTACCTCCTGAGCCTCTTGTTAATCACTGGTGCTTGCAAACTGTTGTCATATCTTTATTGATAAAGTGTCATTCGTTACGCAGAAAAGACAAGAAGTAAAACACATTAAAAGTTTCATGTTTTGATTGATACTTGATGCCAGTGTTGTGAGTGAAAACTTCTGTCCCCCAAAGACAAACAACCTCTTATAAATGTAGCTTTAAACTTAACAGACATTACACAGTTTTAGGAAGTAAACAACGCAGACATCTGAGCTTCAGGGCAGACTGTGACTGTGTCTCGCTGCTTCGCGATGCTCGGACCTGAAGGCATTTCTCTGTGCTCAGTATAGCTGCATGACAGAGCTCCATAAATTGTATGGTATATGGTAATTACACGGCCCACTGCCTCAGTCTACTGCTGGACGCTCGCCATCACGTCTCTGTAGCTGCGGTCACGTGATGTACCTCATTATGTATATGCTGTCTTTCTCAGGTCCTGGGCTGTCCTCTTGGACCGTTGGAGAGATCTGTTCGTGTTCGGTCACATGTCTCTGGATGTTTGTTTCCGTGCACTAGCTGCTGATGCTGGTGTCTCTACTAAGAACATCAGTTTTGATTCTGATCGGTGGCATTTAATATTGATGTTGGGCTTCAATCCAATACAAATGTTATCAGTAACATCATGAAGCTGCGCAATGCACACTTGATGTGTACACATCAACGTTAGTACAGCCAATCCAATTTAGATTCTTGGAGATCTGCAGCAAGAAAAAAATTAACATGCATTGCAGGTTTTTAAAGTTGTAATCCATAAGATATTCATTAAATCAAAAGAAAATTTGGGATATTATTTATGGTCTGCATTTTTTTTGCAATAGCCATTTAATGTGTTTACACTCTGTGATTACCTCTCTGTATAGTAGAAAAGATCATGAACAGGGAAATCATGATTCGAATGTAAATTAAAAAAAAAAGACAAAATTCATCTCTCGTAAGTGATTTAAAATTATGTTTTTAAATGTGTCTTTGAGCGACATTTTACGGACTGCAGTGTTGACTGCAAAATAACACAATCAGTGACGTTGGCAAACAACCTGAACAAGCAATGTTTTACTATAAGGTTACATCTCTCATCTTATATTTCATGCCCACCTCACCATTTTACCCGCAGTTATCTCAGCTAAACCGTGTGTACGCTGACCTGAAGTCTGCGTCAAGTGTGCACATTCTCTAAGCACATTCTTCCTTTATAATTACCAGTTTATGTGTGTGGGGGGGGCGTACGCATGTTTTTTGTGCGTACCCGTCGTTTATACGTCTGGCCCCAGGACTGATACAATGTCCTGTGAAGATGTTAAATTACAATAACTCCGGTCTTTGCAGCCTAAATCCTCACTGATTGAGACGCTGTAGATTCACCTGTCTGTTTAAATGAGTAATATAGTTGTGGACCATTAGATCTCACCGTGGTATCCTGTAGTACATTCATAACCTCACACCAGTTGATCTGGTAAACATAAAGAGTGTGCACTCACCTTAACATGATTATTCCTGGCTTTGTTACAGTTTTTCTACTACTTTGCCTCCATTTTGTGCGTCTATCAAACTGTCAAACAGCTTCACAGACAAAAAAAAGTCTTAAACTGAACTTTTAAACCAATTTATCATTGTTGGTTAATTTCTCCCTTTAAACTGAGCCATCGTTTGGTTGTTGTGGGTGCAGCTCTCTCTCATCGTCGCATTGCTGTGCTGAGCAGATGTGTTTTTTCAGCGCAAGTAAACTCAAGTGGTGTTGCGTAAACAGCACCACATGCCTGTGAATGCTGTAGATCCCTTCCTGCGGTGGCATTTGGCAGTCCGCTTGCTGCCTCATTGAGACATTGAGACTTTGAGTCTGTCAGAAGAGGAAGCAGCAGGAAATTGCCCCACTCAGAGATTTCTAAATTGGAGTTTGGAGAACGCCCAGTTTCATGGCAGACCAGAGGTTTATTTCACTGCTAGAGTGCCTTTCAGCAAGGAACTTTAAGGCTAGTTCGTCCAGCTCTCATTGCAGAAAAGTCAATTAATGCTAATTAGTCTTCTTTGTTCTCTTTAAATAAATAGTTTATTTACGAAGCCATTAACAGTCTATTCCAGTTTCCCATCAAAATATCCAGTATATGAGCCTCAAAATAATTCTGTTGATTTGTGCTTCAGTGCAGAGCTTCACTTTGGTTGAAATGCCATTTCAGATGTTTTTCAAAGTCCATGTACTATTCTGGCTTTGAAAATGGTATTGAAATAAAGCCAGCCCAAAATGCCTCTTATCACACTTAAAGATATTTCTGAAACCCACAATAGAATCAAACATACAAGAGAAATAAAAATGGCCCCATTCAGTAAATTAGCAAACTGATCTGAGCGAGGGGTCAGCTGCTAAAAGCATTAGGATTGAATTCTTGCTGTGCTTCCCGGACACAACAACGTCTCAGTTTTCCTGCTTTTACAGTAAAGTCCGTTCACCAGATCCGGCTGCTGCTTGAAAGAAACATTTTTATTCGTCGTATTTCATTCTCAGGTTTAGGATTCAAACTTAACCGAGTGGATCCGTACAAGACGGAGGAGCCAGAAAACCTGTTTCTCTGTGATTCTTCTTCTTTGACAGACACATATCTCAGCACTGTGGGGAACAGGAAAGCAGGGTTTTGATCCCTTTTTTCCTTTTTGGGGGTTTTTGATGATCACACTGTGGTGCAGCGGCTCCGTTGCTCAGCCTGAACTCCCATTGTGAGCTGACGTGAAATTGCAGGCTTTGCAGATAGAAAAAGGAAGACGTCTTTTGATACCTTTTTACTGTCATCAGTGACGCAGCGGGGTCATCCCTGTTGACTTGGGTTCTCCTGAACTACTCAGATGAGGTAGAGAGACACGAATAAATGGTCTTGTTTTGAAATGCTGGTGAGACAGTGGCATTGGTCCCGCTGTATCACCAACTAGTACGTTTGTGAAAGGACAGTGAGTAGTTATCAGAGCACATGTGCGATTTTCATTCATATATACTTAGATTGAGTTAGGTGGAACATAAATTGAAGGATGACACTTGTCTCATTACTCCACACAAGCAGTAACGTAAATATGCAGCCAAAGGAAGATTATATAATTCATTGTAGTCGTGCTGGTAGCGGCTCAGGATGGCGATGTTGGTCGGTTGCTCCACCACTTCCTGACTGAAATACTTTCATGACATTTTGTTCAGACATTCATTGGTCCCAGACAACGAACCCTAACCCACTGTGGCGATCCCCTGACTTTTCCTCTTGGGCCACCATGAGTTTGACATTTTAGTTTTTTTGGATGGATTGCCATGACATTTAGTACAGATAACAGTGTTGCCCAGAAGGTGAGCAAATGCTAGCATGCTAACATGCTAAACTAAGATGGTGAACATGGTAAACATCAGCATGTTAAGTGTCAAAGCACCACTGTTTCTAAAGCCGTGTTTCCACTGGACGGTACGGCTCGACTCGACTCGCTTTTGGTACCAGGTACTTTTCTTGACTTCGTTTTCCACTGCAGATTGGACCCCCTCAATGTAGGCGGGATTCTTGGCTGATCGTCATGGCGACACCTCGTGAAACGTACTACTGCAACACAATACGAAGCAACAACGTGATGTAACGTAACGTAAACAATAGCACGTAGCGCAACAATAGCACTAACTAATGTTATCTGCTCTTGTGTTGGCTTATTAGTAAAAAAAAGTACCAGGTACCATCCACAATGTTAAACCAAAAACGAACGGTTCCAAGCAGGTCAAGTCGAGTCGAGCCGTACTATGCAGTGGAAACGCGGCATAAATACAACACCACAGAGCCCCTAGCATGGCTGTAGACAGTCTTGTTGATCTAAAATGTAGGGGTGCAGGATAGAAAGTTAAATTAACCAGATATGAATGTCTGTTTTTTAGACTCCAGTGAATAAACTCAAATCAAAGATACTTCATCACATGGATGCAAAAATCATAAGTAAAAATATTGCCGTAAAGCGGTTCTGATCATTTTATTAAAGATTTTTTCACAGCGGTCTAATACACTCAGAGATATTAAATAGAATAGGTGTGGAACTGATTTGAGAATGACTGAACTTGTGGAGAATCTGCAACCTGCTAAATGTGAATGAGTGACTTTGTGAGTGAGTTTCATGGCAGTTCCATCAGGTGCTGCACATTTAGAAATATTGGACTTCAGTAACTCATTTTATGGTTCTAAAAAAACCTTCAGATACGTCACAGCTCCTTATAGCTGCGGCTGTATCACTGTCACTGTCTGTGGTCTTTTGAAAGACGAGCTAAGTAACGAAGTTATTCCTGATAATCCCCCCTCAGCTTCCACAGCAAACACTTCAGAGCAGCTTCATTATTAGACTGACACCTCTCATCGCTGTGATCTCATCACAGCCAGCGGATGACACTCTGTCAGCCCGCGATATGAGAGGAGGTGCCATTAACTCAGGGTTCTCACACACCCACACACACACACAACAACCTCACAGTGTGTGTGTGAAGCCTGCACGGTGTTTGTATTGTGTCCATGTTGTTTGCGTTTCTGTTTATATGCAGCGTTGCAGCTAAAAGAATTTCCTCTTGTGGGACGATAAAGATCTGAACTGAACTAAACATGTGAATTTGATCACATATGAAATGGTTTTCCACACGTGATAAACATGTGAAATGTGTTTTTTTTTGTAATAAATTCACATCTGCTGTTTTCGTTGAAATGAATGTCTTACAATAAAGACGAAATGTCTGAACTTAGCTGGAGTCCACAACACCTCAGCAGGCCTCAAACTACGATTAAAAACATCCTTACAGAAATTCAGATTTCTGCAGTAAGATGAGGACATTTCTTTAAAGCATGTTGTCATTTTCAGGGAGCAGTCGAGGCCTCTGACAGTTCAGTGTCCATGGATGACATTTAGTTTTGCCCTCTGGTCTTATATGTACAAAATTAGTACGTTTAGATGATGATGAGATTTATTTAATAATGTCATCCTCTTGTCACTTCCCTTTCACATGTTTCTATGGCGATTTCACAACCAACACAAACATACACACACACACTCCTAACATCCACATGCACTTAACAACACATTATAATAACAGGCTCATTTCAGGCCAAACACACGGCAGTTATACACTAACAAAAAGACACGCTTGAGTCGTCCACAGTGTGAAAATGTCACAGAAAACATTACAGCGTGCCACTCATATATCTCCTGTGTGTTTCATGCATCGCACACTCTATATAGAGTCGCATACGCTGACGCATAGCATGCGACTGTATGTGGAGTTTGTGTTTGTGTGTTCCTGTATGCGCGCGCAGAGATGTGACACAATTTACAGGTGCAGTTTATCATGATCATGTCACATTTGTTTATCTTTTACTGTATTAAAGCTTGAAGATCAAAAATCTAATTTTAAAGTATAAAGATTAGAGTTTGTAAAACAATTAGCAAAAAATTGTAAAACAAAAATGCACAATGCAGTAAAAACATTAAACATTAAAGCTCGGGTAGGTAATGTCTTTTAGAAGCAGTTTTTGTTTTATTTGTTGAAATTCTCTTTACATCCAGACAGTAATCAATAAATCAAGGGGGGAGGGGGGGTCGTATACTGTCAAAATCTAGCTTACTGGTGCTGGTTTCTACAACATTACCAACCATAGCTTTAATATTAAAAATGGTCAAACAACAACAACAACAAACAAACAAAAAGCAGGTTATATTAAAATGCAAAGTAAAAATGGGAAATATAGTTTAAAAAACAAAAAAAAACAAATGTAAAAAAGTAACAAACAACAAAGCAAACACTGAAGACAAGAACGCTGTAGAAATATATATAAAGTAAATATAATATAAAAACTCATTGTAAAAAAATGATGAAAAACGTAAACAAAAAGAAATGTAATTTAAAAAAATTAAAGTGAAAACAATAATAAAACATAAGTACACAAAGTGGTAGGATATGTAAAAGCAAAACCATCATAAATAATCGGACATAAAATAATTTCACACAATTCTCAGTTAAAACAACGAATTCTTAAAACGCTGAGACTCTTTAAAAATCCAGTACACGATCTGAAACTCAAAGTTAAACACGAGAGAGAGAGAAGCCACCATGCAGCAGTAAACAGCACTCCACCCTCCTACAGACTCTGATGATTCCTGGTGAGTTACATGGTGGGGCAGTGCTGGAAACCGACGTCTGGTTTGTACGACAGCGATTTAATTAGCAGAGGTCGAGAATCAAACGGCTGATAATCAGTTATTTTGTCTGGGTTATCAGAGTCCCGTCAGATTTAATAACTGGATCTGTGGAGCTCTGCTGCTCTTTATGTTCTGCGGGGGCGCTCCAATTATCTTTCCTTCAGAGCCGGGAAACTTTCTCATCATGTCGGTGTCATCGGGTCTCCACAACACTCTGACACTCCGTGATAACACAGGAACCAGGCTGAATGACGCCGTACACAGACATCTGAACAGAATATAGGATCAGGCCGTCACGGCTGTGTGGCGCCCCCTTTTGGCACATGTTTACCCCTCTACCAGCTTTCATTAGTGAGGGGTTTATAACTGGAAATATGGTAAGTAATTAAGTAACTAGGTAACTAACCCTGTAAAGTTTCTCTTGTTACTAGTTACTTTGTAGGTTAAGATTTTACATCAGTCAGGACATATAATGTAAAGTGATAAAATATCAAAAGTGAGCTGTACGCCTCTTCACTATCAGTACTTTTCATACTTGAGTACATTTTACTGCTAATACTACTTATTTTTTACAAAAGGAAACATTTGAACTTTAAATTGTAATTTATTTTTTTCTGTCATGTATTCGACTACTTCCACCACCAGACTAAAGATATTCCTTGACTCACACCACTAAAAACATTAGTGTGTCAAGTAGTCAGTTTAACCCCAAACTCAGTAATGCACCGAAATCACTAAATCTCCTGGAGTCATTCAACTAATATAGATAGAAAAATGTAGATTTCATTGGTTTTTTTTCATTGAGAATTCTGTCTTGACAAAATACTGTCAGTAATTTGCAGTAGACATTTTGCTTTACCAGTCAAAGACATATTTATGACAAAGCAATTGTAGTTATTGCCCGTTTTATTGCAGATAAGGGAGCTGAACTGATGTTATCTTATGATTAAGGTCTGATTGAGTTAGCACTGCTTGGTTAAAGTCAGGGAAAGACCATGATCATGTGCTTCGGTGCATCACCTGTATCTTCTGTATCTTCATTTTGCCAAGAGTGAAAGGATGAACTGACATAGTAATACAAACCATAAACTGCTGAAGGTTCCTGAGCTCTCTGGAGATTTATGAAGAGGAATCTCCAGCTAAATCCTCTTCTTCCATCTCCCTCCTTTGATAAAAGGCTTAGACAGGTAATTGTATCTCGGCTTTGGATCGTACCACTTCCCTCCCCCTGGACGCCCACCAGTTTTATCTTTTTTCTAAGCTCCACCCCTGAGACGGAGGCTGGTTTGGGGATGATGAAGAGCGATACACTTTTATTTCTCTTCCTGGTTTGAAAGTGAAGTGAAAGTGTTGTTTTTACAGTTCTTGCATGAGGTGTTGTCTGTAGATTCAGGGTTTGTTTGGGACATCAGATTGATGATCGATGTCCTCGGCTTCAGCCTCCTCAGAGAGTCATCGTCTGGAGGTGGAGGGCAGGATGGAGGCTGAACGGAGGAGGGAGAACAGACTGAATATTGGGCTCATTTGTCACCTTGTAGCCTAACCAGCCACCGTTCTCTCCGTGTACTTCCTCCATTCCATCCATCCATCCATTCTTTCCTGCTTCCCTTCCTCTCTCCACGGGTCTTTCCTACCTTGTTTCGCCTCTTCCTTATCCTTTTTATATACCATCTTTTTTCGTTTCCCTCTTGCTTTATTCTTACTTTGTTCTTGCCTCCATCACTTTCTTCCCTCCGTCTCTACCTCCTACGCTTCATCTGTCCCATCCTCTCTCCCATCTCTGCATTAATGTCCTTCCCTTTTCGTTCTTTTCATCCATCCACCCTCCACACTTAATTTCCCCCTCCTTCTTTCCTCCCTTCATCCCTTTTTGTGCCTTTTTTTCCCCCATTCTCATTCCTTCCTCCTTCCTTCCATCCTTTCCTCCTCCTTTTCTATTTCCCTCTCTACCTCCATGCCTCCTGTCGTCACTCCCTTCCTTCTTTCTTCCTTACTCTTTTTCTCCATCCTCTTCTCCCCCGCTTCCTCGTTCCTTCTGCCGTTGATTTCTCCCTCGCGGTGGCTGTAATTCGCTCAGAGATGGATGGCCCGGCGCTGCAATCATCCCCCTCCCCGCTGCTTTTGATGGATCTCCCGGCTCGGCTGTTGGAGTCATTCCTCCAGCCGCTCTGTGTTAGCTACCCCTCGGTGGCAGACTGATGAAACAGCCGGCTGGAGAGCGGGGAGCTTCTGTTTTAATGTGTTTCTAAAGGCCCAAATGTCACTGGATGTACTCTTAGGGTCCACATTATGAGTTAGGCCTCAGTGGTACTGAGCAGGATCCCCAACGGCCTCCAGTGCAGCCTGAATTCTGGATTCAACAAGTTGCTAGTCCCTGCTGAGTTGTCATCTTGTTCCTCCAGATTTCCTGGAAATGCAGCGCCTGGTTGTGCCTTGTCCTGACAGGGGTCTGTTGGGTTCACATCTGGAGGCCATGTTGGCCATTGGAGTAAACTGTGATGTTCTAAGTAGCATGTTGAGATGATGGATTTGAGGGCCTTATCCTGCTGCTAGCATCCTTTCAAACATTCAAGACTTTGTTGGTGATTTGCAAGTCAAAAGATGTCTACAACTGTTAAAACTGAGCTAAATGAGTTGTTTAGATGTCGAGGTTACATTTACCAGTTGTTTCAACAGCATTTTAAATGACAGGAGATCCTAATCTATAGTCATTACAATGGTTTGACACAACATTTACGTATATGTAAACTAGACTGCTAAAATACAATCACTTTTTAACCAAAATTAGCCCAGTTTTAATGAAGTAACAGTAGCAGCCTTCAGCTGTGGCGTCCTTCTCTGTCCTTTCTTACTGATGAGGTATTTTTTGGCCAAAGAATTACTGTTGACTGCATCTTTTTGTTTTTTGAATCAGAAGCAGAATCAAATTTACATAATAATGACAATATTGCACTATTCTACAGTGTTGGAGCAATTCCCAAACCATACAGTATCACGTTCATTCACTTTAGATCTTGCATATCTCGTAGTTTGTAATGTTTAGTCGAGCAGTGATCGAACCTCTTGACTCCCTCCCAAGAAAAGTGTCTTCCAACCAGCAGCGAGCGAGCACTCCACTGAGACAAAGATAGACACACCACCAATGTTGGCAGCACTTCTTCACCACCTCCGCCTCACTCTATATTAAGTTGCGTGATTTTCGAATAATAAGAAGTCAAAGCGTTATCTCCTCTTGTCAAAACAGGATGCTGGAGTGTGATGTTTTCTACGTACTGGCACTGGTAAATGTGAACATAGGTCATGTAACATATTCTCTAATCTACACAGCATTCAGTGATATGCAGCAAAAGGAACAGTGAAACATTCACACACACAACATAATAGACTTTTGCCTAATTAAACATACTGAAACAGCAGTTCTTTGAAGCCATTTTGAGAACAATGCTACAGAGAACATACATGTTAAAATCTTTCAAATTTTAGTTGTGGTTCCACATCCATCAGTGTTTTGGTCCAGGTGGTGTTTGCAGTGCAGTATCCAGTGTTACAAATGTTCTTTGCCCCTGAATCTGTTGGTACATCCACATATCACAATTAATCAGGAAGGGGTTCCAAGGCAAAATCTAACAGCAAAAACCCTGAAAACCACTTATCACTTATCACTCCACAACTCCAGTATGTTTGGGCCATGTTGTGGCCTTTGTCAGGCAGAAACGCACTAAAATTCATGAAGAAATAAAAGGGACTTCAATATATATTCAGTCTAAGAGTGTCCATGGACTCCTCTCCTTCAGCTCAAACCTGAAACCTTCAACTAAAATTGTAGCATTTTTTTCATTATTCCTTTCTTTGAAATTTCCAGTAGCATAATCTTTATAACAATAGCGTATTTAGTTACTAATTAGTCTGTGTGCAGCTATTTTAAGTCATTGTGCTCTATATGGTGGTCTTGGATGAACACAGTGATTAAAAGAAACAGTCCTTTTGTCTGTTTTGCTGTGACGAGATTTCGGATGTGCGTCAACATCTCATACCTTCCCACCTGGCCGTTTCCAGAGAGCTCGAGTTTCTCGCGGCACCCTCCTCCTGTTCTTCCTCCTACCTCCTCCTCCGCTGCCGCCTGCGTCCTCCTCCTCCGCCTCGGAAACGTGAACCCTGGGATTTCATCTGACTCCGTTTCCATTTCCTCCCTTTGTCTACCCTACATGAATATTTAAATGAGAGAGGCTGAGCTTCCACCGCCTCTGCAACAAATCCACTATCTACAGTTGGATCATTCAATTTGAACATAACACATTTATCACAAGGTGCAGAGTGTTTTCTAGTCCCTGGTTAAATGTTTATAAGGCAGTGCCACAGGGAAGGTGAATATGCTTAAGACGATCCTATCTGACGCCCTCTAATCCATCTGAAATCGCTTTATTGTATGAATAATGGGAAATGTCAATGAATAACCTCTGTCTGAGGCTCAAAGTAAAACGGATATATATCTTTTTTCCCCAGAATAAGAGACTCGACAAAATCTACAGTACTCCCACAATATGTTAACCGGCACAAAAGTAGAGTCAACTTGAGAAAATTGTTTTTCTATTAGGGAAGAATTGGATATAATTGTGAACTTAAGATTCAGATTTAATGTTTTGATGTTTCCCCACATTGGATATAAGTCCATTGAAGTTTGTTTCTACAGACCAGGATTATTTTGTACATTATCATGAAAAACTTTAGGCCCACACGAAAAAAACCCTCCTAAATAGCAGATATTTCACCCTCCCTGGAAGACCAGCTGTGCAATAGGAGTCGTGGGTGGGAAAGGCAATTACAACAGGCAAGACAAATGTATGTATATAGCTATATATCACATGTGATATATAGAGGCATTCCATTGTGCTTTATATAAACCATTAACAACAATGAGCAGGAGGTACAACACAAACCATCAAAATACAAATTAAAAAAGGATGGTAGGGTTTTTAAAAAGAAATACATGAAATAATAAAAAACTAAAAAGATAGAAATATAGTAACAATCACAATGTGGGTCAAGATGTAGGTGGGAGCTGGATAATTAATGCGAATGCAGTGAAAATAGTGAACACTTTTTAGACCTGAATTTAAAGGTAGTCAAAGTCAAAGGATTTAAATATCTCCAGTACTGAAGTCTGCATCTGAAATAGGACCAATGAGATAAAGTGGACTGCACGGTGGAATATAAGGAAGTGTAAAGCTAACAAATGCTAACATTGTAGTTGAGGACTGAGTTGTATTCCTGACAGGTGGATGGGGCTGAGACACCGGTTGAATATAAAGATGCCCCAGGATGGAACACACAGACCAATAAAGCACAAACACAAACAGTCCACTGTCTAGAATATGCTGTTATTAAACCGTGACATCACAAAACGTGGATGTCATGGGGTCGAGTCCTGAAGGAAACTGATCCCAGAGTGTCCTTGACCCCAACCGTTGTCGATCGCCGGGATAACAGGCAGCTGCTTTTTGCCTGAAGTATAAATGTAAAGCAGCCTGACACCTCACACGGCTTGTGTAAATTGGATTAGATGATTTAATGGAAGAAGATGTTTCAAGGAGATTTTGGATTCACCTTCAAACAGGGTCAATAAATGTTCAGTTAATGTTTGGTTCAGTTTGCGACTTGTTTTGCTGTTTGTTTTGCTGTGGGAACAAAAAAGTTACAGTCTTATTATTTTAATTCAATCTATTTACAGTCTACATCTCGTGTGAAACATAAATTATAAAGTATGAACTCCACTCACAAAGCTTTAGAGGTGTTTTGGCTGTCGTCTGGTAGCTAAACCATGCTCCTCAGTGTAGCAGAGCTTATATAGGTAGGATCACTGGTGTGGAGACACCAGAGCTAGAAGAAGCTTCAGTATCATTAGGATCCCTTGTTTGTGAATTATGGTTTACCAGTGAATTATAGAACCACTGGACAAAACATTGGATCAGACGGCATTGTTCAGTCCAAATGTGGATAAGTTATATCGGTGAAAAATGGCCTCTGTCTGCAGATATAGAAATGTGAAAGGAATATCAGACACCACTAGAGTGTTTAAAACTGAGTCTGGTCTGATATCCAGTGATAGAGGACACCGGGTTCTCTAGAAAGAGCCTTTACAGTAACAGTGACCCCCAAACTGTGTCGCATATCAATTATTGAATCTTGTGCATTGTCACAAGGCAATTGCAGAGTGATGCATGTCTCGCTTGACTTTCCAGTCCAGCTCAAATACAAGTCAAAGACCACTCAAAAAATCAGCACTGAAAACACGGAAAGCATATGGTGTTTCTTTTGAATGATACCCCCTGTGATGATGTATATATACTTGATTTTCACTTCATGCGGGAGTTTCATAAGTTTAACTTTAAACCAAATAAAGACCTCCTAAAGCACAAACAAAACAAGAGTGTCATTTTGTAAGATAACTTTAAGGTATGGAAGGTAATTTGAAGAACACCATAGCAAGCATGATGCATAATTAAATTGACAAATATCAATATTTTGGTCAGAATCAATCATAAAGAATGGAGAAACTTAAAAAATAGAGTCCATGTTGGCGATGACCACAGTTATGCTTTTAACAAATGCTAAACGGCGAAGGCTCCAGGCCTGTTTCTGTCCGACAGTGTTGATGTTAAACAGAGTGTTACTGCAAAGGAGCGTGCACCGTCAGTCGACCTTCTGTTGATAAATACAAGATACAAGAGACCTTGAGGAGTTTTTTTTTGTTTTTTTTTGTTTCCTCGCTGAGAAATCTTGTGTTCGGTCAGATAATCCTGCTGACAGACTGCTGAACCCGGCCAGAACTCCAGGCCACAGAGAGAGAACAAAAACTGATTTTTAAGCAGTATAAATTTAGATATCCGTCTGGCCGGGACCGAAGCAGAGCGACGGGGAGGCTGTAAATTTATGGGTCATCATCTGTTTTTGTGCATGCGCCCTTCAAGGTTCAAAAGCAGGACGTGGTAATGCAAGTCAATGAGCCCACCAGCCATTCAGAGCCATGATTTTCAAAGCAAGCAAACACTTTGGCCATTTGCAAAACGCATAAAAAACAGGCTTTTTTTGTGAGTCGAACAGATATTCATTTATAAATGTGTAAATGTAACAGACAAAGATGGAGAGCCTTCTCATGATGATCCCTGGCTGCCAGTCTGTCTGTCTGTCAGCCATCACTTTGATAGTTTTAGGTGTTGAAGTTAGACTTGCTTTCATAACTCTATAGAGTCATAATTCTTCATATTTACTGCTCCTCTGTGTCTCTGACAGTTATAGCGGCCATTGTTGAGATAGATGTGGAAAGTGGGATCATTTTTTAATCTGACGTTGGTCTTTTTGTAGCCTGAGTCCTGTGTGGGTTTAGTCTGGGGATTTCACTCTGCGCCAGATTTATTTGTATGGACTAAATATCATATACGGTGTCTCAGTGGGCTTTGTGTTGGCTCGCAAACTTTAAAAAGCATTACTGCACCAGGTAAACCACCTAAGTGTCACTCTCAGCTTAATATACAGTATTCATAGTACTATAATAATGCCCAGTATAGAGCTGAAATGATCAATTAATTGATTAGCTGATTGGCAGAAAAATAATGGGCAAGTATTTTGATAATTACTTGTTTAAGTCATTTTTGAAGCAAAACTGCTACATATGCCCTTGTTCCAGCTTCTTAATTGTAATGATTTACTGCTTTTTCTATTTTATATCACTGTAAGCTGAATATCTTTGGGCTGGTTGGACAAAGCAAGACATTTGAAGTTGCTGAAAAATAAAATGTTTTGCTATGTTTTGAGGGTTTTTTTTAACGCTTGGTGAGGTGGAACAGTTGGTGTGTGGATTAAAAACAAACAGAAACAGACTTGGCGAATAAATGTTGACATATATGAAGCATGTGACTTAAAGTGAAGAGCTGAAAACATCAGATCTGTGTGGGGCGATGAGGAGACTGTAACCTTCCTCACTTTAATACGTGAAACTAACAGAAATGTCATATTTCCATCATGTTTTCCATCGTTTGAGCTTTGACTGGAGCTCGTGTAATGAATTTTCTTTTCAGATTTTCTGGGAAGTTGGTTAAAATTTTCTCTACGTTTGGATGGAAACCTGACTAGTATGTGTGTAGAGTGCCTGTGCTGTGTTTGTGTCCAGCTCAAACTTAACAGCAGCCTCAGATCTTTCTGTTATTTTCTTCCAGACCCCTCTTCCTTTTCTACTGCAGGATATTCATGGATTTTTTGCTCAAGATGAAACATTTTCAACTCCTATGGATGTGTCTTTGGGTGAATTAGTGTCCACTTGTATCTGGACTTTATTTGCAACACCTTTAGAGTTGCTCACTGCTGTTTCTGTTGGCCTTCTGCTGTTGGAAAACAGCTTCATTGGGCGGCATTGATTTTAATACTGCATTCATGCTTCATAATGTAAGGGAAAAGAAAGTGATGTGGGAGAACATGTTTTTGCTGTTGTTACAGTACAGAAGAACAAGACATCTTTCAGTGGATCTGTCCTCATCTATAGGCTGGATTGTGTTTCTTACCCGATTATCCTGCCCAGGTTTGCCTTCAAAAATTTGAACCATTTTCTTCCACTCTGTGCTGCCCATCACTGTCCCTCAGGCCTCGCTCACAGCTCATTTAAATCAAACTTCTATCTTGTAACTTCACGTACTTGACTATATTTATTAATGTTTCTCATCTCCAAGGACGACGTCGCATCAGCGAGCAGTGTCACCCCACCGGGGCGCGTTAACAATCTGCACACTCGTCTCCAAACCCGAAAACTTGAGCTGAACAAGGGCGCTGTGAGAATGATGTTGTCAGGCGACAGATTGACAGCGTGGAGTGAGAACGCTGTTACGGCTTTCATCTGCTTGTCAAAGGCCAAGGAATTAATCAGGAGTGCTGAGGGCACTCTTTAATCTTGTAGATTACGCTCCTCACAGAAGGTTTAGGTGTAGATTAAAGTACACAGCGCAACTGGAGGTGAGATTTATGGTGGCGGGGTGTTTGTGTGGATACTTATGGCTGAAAGAAAAGATGAGATGTAGGTTTGGAGACAGAAAATATAACCGCCAACTATCAGCATAGTTAATGAAATGTAAAATCCCCATATGAAGTTGAATTATCCATAGAAGTCCAATAATTCTTGCTTTTATTAAAGCCAACATCCCTGATGTTGTCGGTCAGTGGGGGTCTTAGAAGTAACTAAACTCATAATTGTTACCTTTTCCTCTAAATATGCAACTGAATGTTGGCTTTTGGCTTGATGTGACTTCTGGGAAAGTTTAGAGAAGGAAAACACATTGAAGTGGGAGCTATTTATGATACTGAAACCCAAATCAATAAGAGCAGGGCAGTTTCACCAGTGATGATTTCTATTCAAGAAGTGGATGTCGGTAATCTGTTACATAAGATGTTTTGCTTGGAATCGGTGCTGCAGAGTTTATCCTTAAAGGAGATTAGCCCTAAACCAAGTGTTTGCAGCAGCCAATGAAAAGGGTACATTATCTAGTGATAGTATTAAAACATGTCTGTAAGGAAATATAACAGATTATTACTTCAAAACAGGGTTATGACTGAATTTGAGTAATTCCTGCCACACTGAAGCAGTCATGTTACCTCTAGGGCTGTCCCGAATACCATTTTTGGGGCTTCGAAGCCCACAAGGCCACCTTCCTTAAAGGCGAACGCTCAGCCGGTAACATGTTACTCAATGCACGAGTTTGTGAATCAATCAACACACCTTAAAAAAACAACAACAAATATCCGAATCCCAAAATTGAAAACCGAATACCTACCCAACGAACAAATATCCGAATAGTCAAATATTCGGGTCCAGCCTTAGTTACCGCCTAAATTATACTTTTCTTACTTTCACATTTTTTGCACTCATATCTAATTTAAATACCTTAAGCTTTATTCAAGTTATTGCAGCGACTCTTGTGCTGCGTGCACTGTCTGAGGCTGTGCAACTAACTTTTGACAAATATTTAGCATTTGTTTCTAACTAATTACAATGTTTGACCTTTCATAATCTGCTCTTAGTACCAGGAAATGTAAGGAAAGAGACCTTCAGGCCACAATATGAACGTTTACAGTAGTTGGATCACTACAGAGACTTAAACAGTGTTTTTGTAACAAACCTGGTAGATGAATCTGAAGACTTTTATTTTGGCCTCAGTATGATTCAGATTTATCATGTATAATTACATTCAGAAACACCACTTTTTAATGTAATAATTTGTTTTCCATCTTTAATCGCAGCACAAGCAGCAGCCTCACTGAGTTTACATACACATAAGAAGTCGGTTTATTGGAAGAAATCCGATTAGAGAAGGCAAGAACAAGTTTACTGCCCCTTACCACCTTTCCTGCCTGAAGTCTTCATTGTGCACATGTTCACTTGTACAAATAGTATTAGAAGCATGTACATGTCCAAGAAATCTCCAGCAGAATACAGCTGTGTTAGCCAGGTTTCTCTTTGTCTTTCTTGTTTACATGATATTAAAAGCGATCCAGTTACTGCAGGAAGCCGACACAGACCAGGTCATGATAGGATCATAGTAAATATCATGTTTATTTGCTCATTGTCCGATTATCGATTGTGTGAAGTCACAGAAACTTCGAGGCTTTTCTGGTTCCAGGTTTTGTCTTCATCTGTCTGCTGGATCACGTTTTCCTCTGAACACAGAGGCCAGTAACCCGAGCTGCTGCTGACAGGCCCACATTAGACCCAGCGGCGTCTCGTCTTCTCTGTCAGAATGAGGGGTAATCCCAGGTGATGATAGACTCACAGCTCGAGCTGGCGTCCCATTGGCTGAACTTCTCGTCCGTCAAAGAGATGATGTTTCTAAAGAACCTGTGGCAGGAAGAATCCATAGAGAGGTGAAGCTGGGATGTTGTTGTCGTGGTTGAGTGCTTTGGTTAGTCTTACCTGGTCAGGTGTAGTGGACACAAGGACTACTTGAACTTTCTGAATGAAACTGATGTCAGGTGACTCACTTGTGGTGGATTTACTTTGTGGATTTCTGAAGAACCAGTCGTACCTTTTTGACTCAATGACTCCATGTCTGACCGCTGAAATCGTGTGACCTGTGAGAACCACAGTTTGGATCAAATTGGGAGTTACTCCAGTCATGCCGTCTTTTTGTGTCTACCTGAGACGGGGGATCCTGAGGAGGTACAGGCAGGTGCCTCGGACTGAGGCTGATGGAGCCTTCAACTACAGCCAAGCCTCAAACAGGCGAGGCCTGCTGAACTCTGGTATGTTGGACTCCAAACCCCAAAACTGGACTCAAATAAAGCTGTGAATGTGTATCACATTCACAGCTTTATTTGAGTCCAGTTTTCATATTAGGATGCAGTTTATTATGTGTAGCACCTTTCAGGCAGAGAGGGAATTCCAAATGATTTACATAAGGCAAAGAAATATGTTAAAACAACATTTTAAATAAATGAAACACTTACTGTATGGTTACGGTTTCAGTGAAGTTGCAGCTCAGTTAAAAGTATAATTATGAATCTTCTTTGTTTGGTTTGTTCTCATCAAACTGACACACAAATGTACACAAATAGTAATTTTGAAATGTGTTTTGTAGCTTGTTACAAGACCATGGTGTGTTTTCAGTCTCAGAAATACAACTTTAAAGTACTTTCCTTTTTGTCTCCGCAATTTTCGCCATTACTATAGAACAATTTGACTCTTTCGGGATCTTATGTTGGCATAGAAATCAACCATTAGAAGAGTCAACTAACCATAATCAAACACACGTCCAACCCTCTGCAGAGCTGGGGTTTTTTTTATGGCTGCAGATATTTGTCCTGAAACTCAGGTGTTGTAGTGTAGGGTTGGGTAGCCTCAGGATTTTTTTGTACTAACTAAAATCTTTCCGTAAAGCCAAGCATCAAGGTACCAAAAGTTGGCATTGAGTGTCTAATCTGGCTCGTAATCTTGTGTTTGAACAATATTAACAATTTGAGGTTTGGCCTCTTTTGTTAAACAAAAAAAAAAGTGTTTATATTTCTCGAAAGTAAGGTACCTAAAAAGAATACCATTTTGGTATCATTATTGAAACTCAATATTGGCATTATTAATTAAAAATTTAAAAAGATTCCAGCCCTGTTAGTGGCAGTGGTAGCAAAAATAATACAATGTTCTGGGTCACCATCCAGTCAAACACAAAGCTGGCATGATATTGTTCGATATTTTGAAACACTAAACTTCATATTAGAATCGTTTTGGAAACGATTTTTAATTGATATGAACACACAGACGGGTGACAAATTAAAGGAACATGGTGTTCATCCCTCCAGTAGAGTTCAGAGACCTGCAGAATCAATGCCAAGGAGCACTGAAGCTGTTCTGGAGGCACGTGGTGGCCCAGCACCTTACTGAGACACTTTATGTTTGTTTTTTCTTAAATTTGTCACCCGTCTCTATTTAGGTACTGATGTCACCAAACCGTGCAGTTTTCATTTTGGTTCTGCGTTTATTCAGATTTTCAACATTCAGGATGTTTTTACGTGGCCATTCGATCATTGTTGCCCATGAAGAAGTGTTGGCGGACCTGGTCACTGATAAATTACTCAGGAAGTTTCCTTTTCCATGCTTCTGTGATGTGTCTCAAATTTATCCTTCAAAGACAAACACATACACAGCGGTGATGCTGGCCAATACTGTAGTAATAACTGTCCTTTTGCAGTTTTATATAAACTATCAAGGAAACATGTACATGAAATATACATAAAGTGTACATTTTATGTCCAGTTTGCAGCACACAACCTCAGCTCCTTCCTTCAGTTTGGGGTGTATGTGTTGGTTTCTTAGTGTTTTTCCACTCGGTCTATTTATTCAGTGTTTTGTGTGTTCGGTGGCCATTCAGGTCTCCTCTGTGGGAATCGATAAAAAATAAAGATTATGTTAGTACTCTACTCAGGTGCTGGTCCGGGCAGAGCAGCAGTCTGCTCCATGATGAAAAATCTCTACCCAACATGCAACTCTGATGAAAACGCGTTAACAAGATGTTTAGACCCTCTGAAGATAGAAATACTGTATATAGATTTAAACATTTAGTAAAATGCGTTGCTCATATTGTCTTAAATATCTGACGTTCAAGTCTATGAATCTCCTGTGTTGGTACGTATTTCTAATGATGTCTTAGTACATGTGACAGCGGGTGGTTGTGTAAGCGTTTACATTTTATTAATTTCTCTCTGCCTTTGTGTTTCGTCGCAGCAGGATGATGGATTTGATCCTCTGTAATAGCCTCTTCTCAGCCAGCTGAGTTAGTTGTGTTTGGATGTAATTCATCAGTCGGTGTGACCACCAAAATCTCTCGATATCAAGTCCTCTCTGCACTGTGATTATGCAGCCTTCTCTGCAGAGCTATAGCTGGACGCTCAAATTGATGCATCGCCTCTATTACAGTATTGAAGCCATGATGCTCTTAGCCAGAATGGGTTTTAATGTAATTTGAAGCTGCTGTCATTCGTTTTCTGCCACTGGTGCCTCTACACAAACAAACAAGTTGACCGGGGCTGAAAGCAGTCATCTTGTGAGTATGTATGTGAGCTTGGGAGGAAATATATTTGTCTGACACTTTTTTTATGCCACAGGGATATAAGATGCTCAAAAATATTTTAACAGGACCAGGGCGTCAACTAATGATTGTTTTCTGCATCGATTTATCAGATAAGTGTTTAAGTGTCTATGTCTGAAAATAGGATAATGCCCATCAGAAGTTCCCACAGCCCAAGTTAACGTCTTCAGATTAGCTTGTTTTAACCAACCAACAGTCCAAAATCTGGATATCAGATTTTGTCATTTCTTTCCATTGGCATCTAGTATCAAGTAACCCCTTTCATATTACATACAGTTTACTCATTTGATCCATTGTTGATTTAAAAAAAAAATTGCTTAATGCAGCTCTAATTTCTTTATTGAGCATGAAAATTCATTCTTGACCATGGAAGCAATAGCTGTACAAAGGTCCACTTTCTAGCTATTTTCTGGAGCTTTCAACCACATCTCACAGTCTTTCGTCCGCTCAGGAAGACTGTCTGACAGCTGCTGCTGCTGAAAGCTGTGGAAAAAGCGAGTAAGTGGACATTGACAGATTTTTCTTTTTGTCAAACTACCGTTTACATGGTCAAAAATGAACTTTTAAGATAGCCTAATGTGTGTATCCAACGTCGTTTCCTCTGATAAAATATTTTATCAAATCCATTTTATAAAACTTTTTTTCACGGATCCTAAACTACATGTAGTTGTTTGTGTTTGCATGTAGATTTTACTGCATTTAGGTTTCTGATGTATGGAATCAAACCTGTGACCCTTTGGTTACCAGAACGTTTTCCTTGGCACCATGTGGAGGCAGAATTCACCTCCAGGCGGTAAGCGGTATTATATTATAATTGGATACACATTCTCTCAGTTAGACACTTAAACTAAACTCCCATTCAGGCCGATTCATTTTCACCCTGAGTGGCTGTGGAGGAGCGAAGCAGAGGCAGAATAATGAGGATGGAAATAAGAAGCTGTCAGATCACCTCCGTCTCTGCAGCTCTGTCCTCAGGCCGATCCATCTGCTGTCCCCAAACGCCCCGCGCAGGGCGAGCTGCAGCCTCCCAGGTGTTTCCACTTCATCTTCAACGTCTACGTACACACAAAACTCTGCAAGAGCCCAGCATGTGTGCATGTTTACGTGTGTGTATTCATCTGTGCATCTTCACCTTTTCAACTGTGAAGGTTGTAAGTTGTGAATAACCAGGTCAGGCTTCCGTACTGTTGCTGTAGTGGGGAAAAGGCGCTACAAGGGTCTTTTTTTAATTTACTGTACGCTATATTTACGCCTGTCTTCTTTTCTCAGAAGCAGCCATCAACTAATATAGTGACT